>QTSX02007376.1:0-93817 GCA_014839935.2 Entomophthora muscae | reverse complement strand
ACTGGATACTTGGATGGTCAGGTGATATTGCTTGGTTACCATTCTTGGTATGTCAAACAGTATATTGGAAGGGGACTAAATTGGGCAATGACTGGATGTTAAGTAGGTTGTTGGTAGCAAGAATGCTTGTACATCCAGACCCTTGACAATTTAATACTATTTAATCTTGGCCAATCATGGCAGTTTCTTTCTGCTTTGAAGCTGAAGTTAACTGAATGGATCTCTTGCTTGATTCCTTCCTTATTTCCACTTGGTTTTATTCAATCAGTGTGCTTTTCCAGCTCCAGATATGATTCATGCATGAAATCATCTATGTTGCAATATCTGCAATTACTTTCTCTCATGGAAATAAATCCTCAAGCAAAGTCCTAGCTTCTGGATAGCTGGCGGTACCAACATCACAATCCATAGGGCTGTCTATGGGTGAGACTATCTAAGTCCTACTTGAGAAATTATTCCAGCCAAAAATTTCTAATCATATACATAAAAATAACTTAAAAAAGCTAATGAATGTCAAGAGAAATATATGGCTTGTCACAGTACTATATACTACCCTTCTTTCATATCAAATAAAGTAACACTATCTTCTGAATCCTCTCCCTATATTTTGTTCTATATACTTCTCAGAAGTACAATAGTTTTCAAATCTATTGCCCTAAGTGAAAAAACTTATCCCTAAGCAAAAATAACTCATTTGTAAACAAAATTAACCCAGAGGCAAACAAAATCAATAAATTTCTGAAAAAATAGGATTGAACCCATATCAATTTTAAACTAGGTGTTGCCCCGTCCAAGGACAGAATTAAAGTTAGATTTAGTAAATCAATTAAATATATTTTATTGTATTTTTAGGCTTGGATTACTTATAGCATGTTTAATTGAATTTTTTTAAATTGCTTTATTGAAAGTTAATTTCAATTATATTTATTTAAATTTAAAGTTAAAATTGTATATTCCAAGTATAAATAAAAACCAAATCTAAATAAGTGTAGTATCACTATTAAGTTTAGCAAAGTTAAACAAATTATTTTAAGATTTAGTATCTGGCCTTTTAAATCCCTTAAAATGTAGAGCTGATCTGCAGCTTTAAAATAAGCTATCAACCATCAAAGTTGGCTTAGTATACACTGAGATACATTGATCTTAGTTTTTTAGTGTGTATTAAAAGTAAATTTAGATAATATCAAATCGAGTCTGAGCCTTTGATTATGACATGAACCCGATTACAACAATTAACTATACAGTACCCTGCATAAGTAATGGATCAACAGTATTTTTTAAGACAAAGAAAGATTTCACAAATAGAAAATGAGTAAAATTAGCATGAAAAGATGCACTGCAAAATTTTACACAAGGCTTTAACAAAAATAAATAAAAGTGAAACAAATATAAAGCAAAATTAAAAATCAACACTATTATAGCTTTTTGATCTATATAAGAGTTATGCTCATAAAACAATTATAAAACAGAGCCACCTTATCAAACTCACCTAAATAATAAAATTGTGGTTAGAGAATCTTTTGACCAGAAAAGATGGCTAAAACAAGAGAAATATATGAGTATACTTTTGGTCATGTTATCCTAGCAAAAGATATGGGGTTATATTATAGAAAAATAAGCAAAAAACTTAAGATTGGTGCTGAAACTGCCCAAGGAATTTACCTACAGCATCAAAAATCTAACTCAGTGAAGAATTTTCTAAGATCAGGTTGTCCTAAAAAAGCTAGTGAGAAAAATGATCAATTGGTAATTAGAAAGGCTTTGAAAATTTGCTTTTTTATCAGCCAAACAAATTAAGCAAATGCACAAAAACTCCTTAGAAGTTGAATTTTCTGATACTAATTTACATATAAAGCTACATGATCAAGGGTTATTTGGGCATGTTGCAAGAAAAAATCCTTTACTACTTCATAAAATATGGTTAAAAGATTGGTCTTTGTTTGTTGATATATTAATCATCTTATATATTTCTGGGACTAGGTTATTTGGCCTGTTGAGACCAAAGTGCTTCTCAGTGGATCTAAGAGACCCAAAACTTGCTACTGAAAACCAGGAGAATTACTCAAGCTCTGCTGTTTAAAAGGTACTGTTAAAGATAAGCATATGGGTGCTATGTTTTGGGTTGGTTTCAGCCAATACAAGAGAAGAGATCCAGCCACTCACTAGGAAGATGGATGCTGTTGTCTACAAAAGGATCCTTGATTGGAATCTCTGTTGTTTTATGAGGAATCTGCAAGATCCAGCTAGTTATATCTTTATGCAAGATTCACCACTATCCACAAGGCCAAGATTATTAAGAAATATTTGGATTCTAAATACATTATTTGTTTGGATTGGCCTCCTCAAAGCCCAGAATTAAGTCCTATTGAACATATTTGGGATGCCATTAAGTCTAATTTTCCAGAAGGCTCCAAACAATCCATATTGGATATAAAATTTGGAGCGGCTAAAGCATGGGAGGCAATTCCTATGGAAACTCTCAAAAATCTTGTCCACTCAGTGCCTAGAAGACTTGCTGCAGTTATCAAAGCCAAAGGAGGACCAACAAAGTACTAAGTACTTGAGATACTCAATATTGTAAGCTATCTAAATATGATAATAAATATGTATATTTTCAATTTTGTTTTAATTTCTTTTCTTTTCTTATTTATTTTTGCATATTTTTATTGAAGCCTTGTGTGAAATTTTGCGGTACATCTTTTCATACTAAGTTTGCTCATTTTCAATTTGTATAATATTGCATTATCTTAAAAAATGCTGTTGACCCATTAATTATGCAGGGTACTATATATCTCAGCATCTAGAGCAGCTAGAGATATCATGTTTGGTACCATTTTGATTGGAATCATCTGAAAAATTGATCTACGTCCTTTAAATTTCATGAAAATTATTATATTGAATCATAATTAGATCATAGTATTTTTACTCCACTGATGTTCCTTTGGGATGAAGCTGTTGTAAGCAAGGTTTACTCTGAAACAATATACAGCCGCTTGGATCAGCTGATACATATAAGTGGAATATTATGTTATTTCACTTTGGAATATATCAATTCTAAATATCCAAGCCAACCATCTCTTACTTTAAACTAATATTTATATTTGTAATTAGAACTGTATTGCTTTAAACTGTTCAAGCTCTCTTTTCATCAGTTAGTTCAATCCTCAGCTGTCATGAATGACATTTCAATACTTGTATTGAAAGCCCAAGAGTCAAATCTCAGTCCCCCAAAGGCAGGTCAGATCCCCCAGGATAGATCAGGACCTGCCAATCCATTAAGTGACAGACTTGAATTGTTAAATTGCCCCGCAACCCACCGGCCTAATACTGAGGATTCCCTGAATGGTTGCCAGATTGCCGCCAAACCGGTGTCACTGAAGACTCATACCTACGCAGGAAATGTGGTCTTCCTAAAGGAGGTTGGAAAAAGACCTGCTACTAGCCCTGCCAACAAACACCAGCTGTTGCCAGTCTCCAGTCCAGAAAAGGTATTGCAATTGGCCAACTCAGGTGACATGGTGAACAATGGCGGCAAAACAAAGCACTGATACTGCTGTTCCCCAGAGCCAGTCCAGCCAAGAACCGCCAAACCAATGCCACTGAGGGCCCAGACCTATGCAGAAGCTGTGGCTTGGGAGAGACACTACTAGCCCTGCCAACCAGCACCAACTGCTGACAGTCCTCAGTCCAGAAAGAGGAATGTAATTAGCCTGCTCAGGTGACATGGTGAACCAAAGCAGCAAAATTAAGCATTGCCACTTCTGTTTGCCAGAGTGCACCCAACCAGAAACTGATTCCCTCCAGACCCTAAGCCAAGATCCATGCCTACCAGCAAACTGCTCATGGACCTGAAGTCTGCAAAAAGCAAAGAAGCAAAAACACATAGTATAAGAACGCTGGCAGTGTGGTGATGACCATATCATCATTTTTGATAATAAAGTTTTATGAACCTTTGGTTTGAAAAAATCTTACCCTATCTAGTCTTAGTGATCTTTGACCTTAACTCTGACCAAGTAGACAACCAGGCAACCAACCCCCCCAGAGACCAACCTGCCAAACCGCCCCAGGCATTATACCGTCCCCCAGGAGCCCCCTTTGGACCTGTGCACTTTACTGAGTACCCTCCAAACCCGGCCTACGCCAAGTTCAACTTGGAAAACATACTCCTTGCTGACCCCCTGGCAAGAACTAGAGAAACTGAAACAATAGGTTGAGAAGGAAAGTGGTACATTAGGCCACCCAGATAGTTTAAAGACAAGTACAATTACCTGCCAGCGTATTTTTTCCCATGACCCCACACATAACCCCTAGACTGGACCGCCCTCTGGAACCTACTGCTGCAGCCAAGGCCACCTCTACCCAGCTGTTTGGAGTACTCTACATTACTTTGACAGGATTGGTGGATTCCATGGTCCCCAACTCCAGACCCTGGTCCTTGCTTGGGCAATCTATATCTTACATTATCAAGTAGCACACATTCTATGGTGGGCCTTACCTGCCAGCTCAGCCACACCACACCCCAAGCCGCCCAATGCCTCTATCTATGACTGGATTCCTACATCAGCAGAGTTTAAATATATAAACAGATAAAGGTATCTTAAATGATTGCTGCTTCTTTTCTAATTTTAATACACCCATTCTAGAGTCAGATAATCTATACAGATAAGTGTCTTTGATATGGTTGAATGAGGTTAGCCACTAATTTAAAAATCAAGTGATTAAATACAAATTTATTAAAGTTTGAGTGGCTCATATTTCATTTCAACATAATTTGGACCACACTCCACTAAATTCAAGCTGTGTACTTTCAAAGATGCATGTAAGAGATTGAATGTAAGGATGAGCCAAATTGAGCTTTTGGCTTAACAATCACCTTTTAAAATCAAATTTAACTAAAAATTAATCCAGTCAATTCTCTTACAGCTTGAGCTCACTTGAGGTGCAATTATAGACAGGCAGACAGACAGAAAGATTGTCAGAAAAACTCTTTTTTATATATTAATTGATATAAATTCATTGGACTTGAATTTTTGTTAGCATTTGAGTTGATTTTGTTTACATCTGAGTTATTTTTGCTTAGCATCTTAGCTTTTAAAACCAATTTATATTTATGACAGTGATAGCACAGGTAGGCTATTCACATCTACATAATATAAAGAAAAAATTCTAAAGATAAGAACCAGAAGATGTCTCTTCCTACCAACTGTAGAAAATAAAAAAGGGTAAGTCATCCTTACAGGGTATACTGTCTTCAACAGTGTTCTTGTACCTAGTAATTAATTTAACTTCCTCAGCACCCACAGAGTCCTAAGTCTCCCTATAAAAAGCTAACCCTGATGTACAAAACATAGTGTCTCTATATCTTAGTTCAGCTGAAATTGGGGCTTTTGCAGGACTCTGTCAAGAGAACATCACCCTCCAGATCCAAAGGTCACTGAAAAAATCCACACAAGCTGAGTATCCTCAGAAGCCCTGGATAAGTGAGATTGCCCTTAGAGTTACCAGAATAGCCTCACAATTTTCATGTGGATGTCTTGAAAGCAGTCCAGCCCAGAGTAAAAGCTAGGGAGCGTTCAAAAAGCATTCCTTGAGAAGTTCACCTGCAAGGACACAGATACCATGTTTTCTCAAGAGCTTAGAGAGCTCAAAATAACTGGGGCTCTCAACAAGTATGCATCTGAATATGAGAATATTTGCAATTTTCCCACCAACAACATAGTCTTTTATGATCCTGCATTATGACTGAACTTCTATAGTATAATTCTAGCATACATCAGGTATCAGTTTGACATGAGCAGATGTGCCAATCTTCAAGAAGTCTTATTGGAAGGAAAACAATCTGCTCAAAAATCTTTTGACTGTGGGGGGAAACTGTTCCACACAGAAACTGAGTGTGTTAAGGTGCAAGTCCTTGGGATACGTCCTGTTGAGTGATGCATACTCAATAACTTCCTTTTTTTTGGGGGGGGTAAAACAAAAAGTAAAAAAATCTATTGACCCAAACATGACCATTAGCAAAAAGAAAGCCCCTCAAACAGAAAAGACACCTGTCCTAATAAACACACCAAATGAACCAACAATCTTAATACCTGAGAGGGGAATTGTAACACTTAGACAAAACAAAGGATACTGACATTGCGCCTGAGGAGGGAAAAGGTCAGGGGAGTGCTTAGGTAAGTCACCCTCCCCCACTTTACAAGATTTGTATGGGGACCAGGATTTAGATTCAATCACCATGATCCAATTACCCTCTAGAAATCCTATACTGTTTGCTGCCCAAACTGGAAATAAACTCCTCACATCCTTTCTGTTTTTGTAGATATCAAGGATTAGCACTATTTGACACTGGAGCAGATCAATCCCTTGTTGAAAATAAATTTGCCAACCTCATGAAACTACCCACAGTCCAAAGTAATATCAAGAGAGTTATCATGGCAGATAATAGGAGTACACCAGTTACCAGAGAGGCAAAACCTTTCCAGGCCCAAATAGGGGACGTACAGACTACACTTAGTAGTCCAATCATACCAATCCCCAAGTACAAAATGATACTAGAACTCAACTGAATGAGGAAGACAAAACCTTACATTTATTGGGATAGTGTTACACTCACCATACAACAAGGAGAATCACACCATCATGTGTATTCAACTCACCTTGACACCCTCATGGGAGATCACATATTTGTAAAGATTATCAAAACAGAAGAAGAAAAGGACACCAGTAAGATTTACTGGAACACCTGCAAATATGAAATCTTCCACTTCAAAAATGTAGAAGTCTCACTTGAACAGGTCCCAATACACCAAAAACCAGTATAATAATTTCCCTCTGTATTTCAGGAGAAATTGCTAGGGCTATCTCTTGATAGAGGCATACAACAAAAATTGATCTCAAAGGGAGTGTGCCCAAAGCAAGGCCTATCTAATTCTTGAAACCATAAGAAGAAAATTCCCTATGGGAGTAGCTAAACACAGCATTGTAAAAAGGCTTATAATATCATCCAAGTATCACTTTGGTGCAGCTGTCTTCTTTGTGACCAGGAAAGATGGTGGTCTTCATATTATTGCCAATTACCAAGCACTTAACAAAGTCACAATTAAGAGCAGGTATCACCTGCCTCTTATTGATGACTTCTTTGAGGCCCTAGGGAGTTGAAATCCTTTATTAAGATTGACCTGACTTTAGGACACCATCAAATCTGAGTCAAGCCCAAATAAATTCCTAAAACATTAATCAGAGCCAACTATGATTCCTTCAAATATTTAGTTATGAAATTTGAAATAACTGATCCCCTATAACCTTTGTTATATTTATACATAAAGTTTTTAAAGAACATGATGAAAATGGGTGATAGTCTACTTAGATTACATAACTGCCTACAGAACAAACAAAGATCAACACCAGGAGGATATATATGCAGTAATCACAACATTAAAAGACAACAAAATAGATAACCCCTTCAAGTGTGACTTGTTTTCCAAAAAGTTACCCTTTCTAGGCCACATCATCAGCAAGAATCAAATAAAATAATATCCTTAAAAGTAAAGAGCTTATCTGGCATGAGCTGCCACAAAGTTGTAATGATGGAGTTGCTGCAAAATTTTGAAGTGTTCACAAAATGAGGTATAAAATACCAAATTCTGAAAGAATTGAGAATGATTAAAAATTGTAAAGTTGAAATGTGCAGTCAAAAACATCCAAGCAAATGCATTGGTAAAGCTCAGCCTAAGAAAACTAAAACAGATAACAAAAAATCAGAGATTGGGAAATAGTCACTGAATTTTAAAAAATAGAGAATCATGCAAATTGGCTCAGCAATTTCCTCATTTTTTTTAGATTAGAAGCATCAAATAACAGAGCAGAGGCTTCAGACACCGCAGAATTGACGCTATGGCCAGCAAGATATCTCACAGGCATGTACACAAGGAGAAGCTCCATATGTGTAAAATCTGTAAAACTTAAAACTGTAAAACTAGTGATAAGTTATGATGTTTATTGAACTACTGCAGTAGTTCTGGTAAATTTTCAAGTGATATTGGGCTTTGGAATAATGCTGATGTGACAGGGGGAATTTCTGTCACCAGGACTCCAGGAATGACCAAAAATTGTGTGGCCTCATAAATTAATTTTTGGGCCAAAAAACACCAAATTACTGTAAATTCAGAACCTAAACATAAAAATGCGGGATTATCAAATCCCGGGTCCAAATTTTGAATCACTTTTGCGGGCAACTTGGCTGAGTGAAAATTAAAATATGTCATAAAATTAACTGTTTAATTTGACTTTTTTGGTTTATTTAAATTGGAGAATTTTGAATCACTTGAGCAGATAACTCAGATAACAAAAGATAAAACCCAGCAAACAAATGCAGGATACATGAATTATAAGTGCAGGATTTTAATGTACAATTTGAGATTTCCTGTATTTCAAAAAAATCATAGACATCATGTAAAAATTGACAAATCTGAAATTGAGGGATTGTCAAATCCAGGAACCAAGTTCCAAATCATAATTGCAAGGAATTTGAAAAAATATAACTTATGGGCATCTCAAAAATGATGTCAAAGGATCTAGAGTGGATTTGTGCTAATTCTTTTAGAATCATAGGCATTCTCGGAAATCACCCTATTCCATTTTAGGACGGTTAAAATTTAGATTAAAAATATTCACCAACTTAACATACTTAACAATAAAATTAACTAAAATGCACACTTCTCTTTTTGAGTTTAATTTTTTAATAAATCTTATTATGCCTTCTTTTAATAACAAACAAATAAAAAAATTGTTCCTTGGCCTTGACAAAATTATGCAGAGCTATACTGGGTCTTCCAATAGTAAAGCCTTTGTCTATGGTCACTCCCAACCTGCAGGCCCCTCTGCAAGCACTACCCAGGAGTGTGTTCTTTCTCCTGTGTCCTCAAGCATGGCACTGTTTTCCTATCACACACAGGCAGCTACTAACCCAGATTGTATATCAACACTAGCATCCAGAATTGGCCAAGTGAGCCAAGTGGTCACTGAAGGGAACCCAGAATCCAGAAACAGCCAATAAGATGGCACTGTCTGGTTCCCAAGACAGACACATCCCACCTCTAGCCAATCAGCCTGCAAGACGCAGAAGAAAGCTAATTACCCCAGAGATTGTTCTTGAAATGGTTGCAAAGCAAGACATGCTTATGTCCTGTGAGGAAATTGCAGCCATGATGGGTTTTGCAAAGTCCACTGTGACTGCAACCCTGCAAGCCCACACCAATTGTGGCCCCTCTCCCAAGAAGACCCCAACTGGTGCCCGTACTTCAACTGAAGGTGGAAAAGCCCACCCTCTCATGATGGCTATCATGGAGTGTGATCCTTGGATGCCCCTGGTCCAGGTTTGTCTCCAACTGGGACTTCATAGCATTTTCACAAATAAAAGAAAAGTCAATTTGTGGATGCACAGAGTTGTGGGTGCCACTAGAATCTTGTCCAATCAAGTTCTCATTGGTCCCAGTTTGGTGAATACCGGCCCCTACAGTTCAACCATAATTAATTTTATAAAAGGGAGGGCAATGAGGACACACAATGACGGCATCTTATTGTCATATGCCAAGATTTCTGTAAGTATCCAAGATTATGGAGAAAAGTGTATACAATATGACATTTACAAGTGCAGACCAATTTTGCATCAATTTGTTGGGGGTTGGATGGCAGTTTCCCCATTGGGTGTCAATCATTACTTGGCAATACCAAACACTGAAGATGAGTATGCCTACAAGACAGAGCTCAAGGACATGCTGGAGGAGTGGGCTACCCAACAAGCTGTGCATACAGTTGTACTGAGTGCAGAGATGGAGCAGCAGGAATGGGCAACCAAGGAAATTAGGGCTGCAGGGCATACCTGTTGGCCCTACCCCACCAACCACACTGACTTTCATCTTGAAGATGTATGTCTTTACAAATATGTTTGGCTATCAGGCGCTCAAAGCCTGCCACCTACAATGAACTGTGTTCTCAAATTGAGAAGGGGTATGAGCTTTTCCCTTCTGCGTCTGTCCAGGACTTATTTGATCTCATCATCATCTATGCAAGTGATAGCAGTAAGTCCAGAAAGGACTCCTACTTTCCCCCACACTCATACATTTGTTTTTTCAAGCCCACACATGTGACAGAAAAAGAATTCAAGCAATTGAGGCAAACTGCTCTTGCTGCCCCTTCCCAGTCAACAAGCCCTGCCTCCCCAACCCCCCATCAAGCCACCTGCCTTCCAACCCTGACTCCCAAGCCACTACCAATCCCCCCCACTATCTCTGGCGCCTCCCCTTTCACAGGCGCAGATGAAGGCAATGTTCATTCCGCCCATTCCCTCCCCTTCTCATCCTTTGATCAGTAAATCAGTCTTTTCTTTGTGACAACTTATTAAAATTGATATCTCTCTTTCAATTCATAATTAATAATATTTTTTTTTAAATTATCAAAATTTCCCATAATTAATACAATGTTGTACATTTTAAAAATAGCTTAAAAATATTAGCATACATATTTTTCATTATTTATAATAAATTAAGCACCAAAAATGTAAATGTAAATGTTATATTAGAATATTTCAGGTATGTGTAAATCTTGATATTTAGATATTAAATGCATAACTCAATGCAATTTGCATAATAAAATTCACTATAAACATGGCTTTTTTAATTGTAATTTATATAAATGGACTGTGTTTATATTAGGGTGCCATTAACACTTAGTACAAATATTGATACATAGTGTATTTTACAGCTTGTATATTTGCCTATTGATAACAATTCTGTAAACTTTCTAGTTGGATTTTATGAATAATAATGATGTAATGGGTTAATAAATTACTTTTAATACCAATAATTGGCTGAATTTCTTTGCTTTGGAAATTGTGCATTTTCTGATATTTACGCACCAGTATCCAATTGGTTGGTTTCACATCCAATTGCACAGGTAATAGGAAACATGGTTGCCATCCTGAGATTGGATGCTGCCGGGATGGTAACCATGTTTCCTATTGCCTGTGCAATTGGATGTGAAACCAACCAATTGAACACCAGTGTGTAAATATCAGAAAACGCATAATTGCCAAAGCAAAGAAATTCAGCCAATTATTGGTATTAAAAGTAATTTATTAACCCATTACATCATTATTATTCATAAAATCCAACTAGAAAGTTTACAGAATTGTTATCAATAGGCAAATATACAAGCTGTAAAATACACTATGTATCAATATTTGTACTAAGTGTTAATGGCACCCTAATATAAACACAGTCCATTTATATAAATTACAATTAAAAAAGCCATGTTTATAGTGAATTTTATTATGCAAATTGCATTGAGTTATGCATTTAATATCTAAATATCAAGATTTAACACATACTTGCAATATTCAAATATAATTTATACATTTGTGGTCCTTAACTTATTATTGATAATGAAAAATATTCAGGTGTTGATGATAGCACTATAAAAACAGGGTTTTTGATGTACTATCATCAATATGTCAAATACCTACAACTTGATAAATGAATTAGAAGCATGCCTGAAAAAGGTTGTTGAAATAGAAAAAAATATCAGGGAACTAGTAATAGGAAAGCTGGGCAACAGAGGCCAGCCACTAATCCAGTAAAAAGAAGATGTTCTGAATAAATTGGAAAATATTATAGATGCAAAGAACAAAGAATTGTTACTTAATCTGCAGGGAAAAATTATATCAAGTCTGAAGTTCAATGATGCAGCTTACAATTTGTGGGAGTTCTGGAAGGGGCCAAAGAAAACAATAAGAAAATCAAATTAATTGAAGGAACTAAAATTTCAAAGGAAATCAACACAAATGAAGAGGAAACTGATCAAATGGAAACAGATGAAAATGAATCACGGTCAAGAAGCAGAAGAACCACAAGAAACAATGAAAATTCATCAAATGAACATCAAGGGGAAGCACAATTAGCAAAAAAATAAGGAAAACCAAGCCCAGGAACTCAAATGAAGAGCAGTCAACGCTCATGAAGTTTGCTGAAGGGGCACCAGTGGCTGAGGGGGCCACAGGGAAAACAATAAGTAAGTTTTTATATATTTTTCTTATATTTACTTTATTTATAACTAGTAATAAGGACAAGGTCACTGAAGTGGCGGCCTTTACGCCCAGTTGTTTTTATGGGGGTTACCAATCACTGGTAGCCCCTGTAATTCAAAATAATAAAAATGAAATAATTAAAACAATTCAAATGTACATGAATCAACATGGAAATAGGGAAGCAAAAAACAAGTAATATTTACCACCTGTGGGGTGCTTGCTGTGGATTAGGGAAGCATATGAAATAGGATCAAATATCAACTTCAAAGAGATGAATGGAATTTGTGGGGATATCAAGATGAATTTTGCTGAATATATTTATGAAACTATTCAAAGATTTCCATTTTCAAGCATGAATGAGTATGAAATTTTTTTATAAAACAGACTTCCAAATAGGAAATGAATATTTGAAATATGCAATTTTCAATGAATTGTTCAAAGCATTATCAAATAAAGTTGGGGACACAGTCCTTGTAAATAAGTTCAAGCCTTTATTAATTTTGTTTGTCAAGGCATGGGGGCAGATACAAGCCAGGCGCCCCCAGGAACCATCTTCAAGTTCAGTCAAACGTCCTATATCAAAAGATTAATTCAAGTATATAAAAAATTATGCATGTTTTTATAAAAAATATACCTCTCAAAGGATTCATATTGCAACATACCTAGGAATATTATTACACTGTATATTAAAAAAAATGTTAAAAATTTGAGGACATACCAATTCAACAAGACATATGTCAATTAGCACTAGACTGGCAGAAGACACCACACAGGTATAGGACAGTTGAGCACATCCTGTACAGCTCCTTTGCACATGCATCACTTTTTGGGTATTATGCGCCCCCAAAAAGAACCTATTAATTAATTTGCTTACCTGATTGCCTTTTATTGAGCATTTGCAACCACCTGGGTGCTGAGCGCCACCCTCTAGCAATTGCATCCAGAGTTGCCCACTACATACAGAAGAGTACATGGTCCCATTTAGACACATTGGCAGAAAATTTAATTTTGGGGCTATAATTCCCCAGAATAATCACATTCCCCTTTTCAATTTGCATCCCCCTAATAAATCATTTTCCTTGCAAATTATCTTTGATTTCATTTTATTTTTAAATCTTTATTTTAAATATTAATCTTAAATTTTAATACTTAAATTTTAATACTGTAATATCAGAACCTGAACGTAAAAATGTGGGGTTGTCAAATCCTTGGTCTAAATTTCAAATCACTTTTGTGGGATGGCCTTTTTTTAATTAAATTGAATTATTTGAGTATTTATTTGAATATTTGAAAATGCAGGAACTCATAGACGCTTTGCAAAGTTCAAGTCAAACTGCATATTTCCAATGGACAAAATGAATTAACTGATATCCAATTGAAGTGTTCAAATCTATCAGCCATTTTCATTAAGTTTACTGTGTTTTTAAAATTGTGGGATTGTCAAATACAAGAACCAAATTTCAAAACACTTTTGAATGCCACTACTAAACTCAGATATTAATTGCAGGGCTGGAATCCAAATTTTAATGTATAGTAAGCATACTCCAACCCAAATAAAGAAGCTCCACCACAGCTAAAATCAAACTAAAAATTCAATCTCAATAACCATGTTTAGACATAAAAAGTTATTAAACTCTAAAATCATCCAAAACTGGAAAGGATACAATATTATATAATTCACATGCAGATAGAAAATCTGCTACTATTCAAGGCTAAATCAAGAGAAAACAACTACTCACAACTAAACCAATAAACCCAAATAAATACATATTTAATCTAAAATATATTTTTTATTTTATTTTTATGGACTGTCATTTGCATTCCCAACCAGCTCTTGCACCAGCCTGCGGAGCAGCCCATCTACAAGGGTGTCCCAGAGGGTCCAAGAACAGACCCAGAACACAAATTGAAGGGAGTCATGCCAATACACAGGCCTCCCAAGGTGTCAGCACCAGCCAACCACCTCCTGCATACCAGGCCAGGAACAGTAGCCTTAATCCAAGACAGAAGCCGCTCTCAAGGCCTGCAACCAAAGTCTTCTACACAAAGGTCATTGGGAATAATGAGGTTACTTACACCTCCACCGTAAACCCAGTTGTCACCCGGCCCCGCACTCTTGATCCAAGAGTTGCTACTTCCTGCCCCTGCGTCTTTGACACCACCTAAAAGCCATTGGCCACCACTGTTGAGCCATCTGCGCCTATTGTGTATTCAACCATTGACAGCGCCACTGCAAGCAAGCGTGATCCCACCTTCTACACAAAGGTCCTTGTCCCCTGTGTTGAGCCTGCTAGCCAGGATGCTGTGGTACCTGCCAAGGGCCAGCATTGGTTGACAGATAATGAGTGTGAAGCTCTCCTCAACTGCTTGAACAGGGGAATGGCAGTTTGGGATATTGCATCACAATTTGGTATCACAGCCAGATACATTGCCAACATCAACACCAAGTATGGCAACACCGGGCAAATTGCCAAATCCACCAAGGCTAAGCGGTAGCCAAAACTCTTACAGCCTAAGCATATTGACGCAATAAAACAGTGGGTAGCCAAGGATTGCCACCTGGACTCACTTGCTGTCCAACCAATGCTTGCCACAGAGATCAGTCTTTCTGTTTTCAAAACCCTTGTTTACAAAACAATGGTTGATTTGGGCTTCTCCTGGAATGTACTGGGAGTTTTGCCGTACAACAGAAACAATGAGAAGACCATTGAGGATTGACACATTTATGCTGAGACATATCTGGCACTAAAGGAGACTGGGAATGTCCAGTTCTTCTACATCAGCAAATTTTTGTTTTTCTCCTCACTAAGGTCTAGGCATGGGTGGGTTGAGAAGGGGTCCAAGGACAGCATAGCCCATTGTGCAGCTGTCTGTTCCCAGACCTATTCAATGGTTGCACTTCTTGATCCTTGCAGGTTGGACCAATACCAAATGATCAAGGGTTCCCACAATAGCAGGATCTTTCTTGATTTTCTCTGAGTTGTCAAGGAGTATCTCTGGATCAACTACCACAGTACAACCAACATTATTGTGCTGGATAATGTTGGGCTCCACAAAGTGGATCTGGTTGTTTCTGAGTTCCTGCCAATTGATAAAAATAGCCATTTGGCCAACCACTGCCTGGCTGACTGCCCAATGAGACTCCTCTTCCTCCCCTTGTATTCTCCATTTCTGAACCCAACCAAGGAGGTGTTTGGTTGAATCAATAATAAGATGAAACAAGGCCTTCCGCAGGACACTGTGATCTATTCAATGTTCTTGAGGTCAGTCAATTTGCAATGTCACCTGATGTGGTGGCACCTTTTTACAAGCACTCAGAACCCTTCCTCCCCAAAGCCCTGGCCTCCGAGCTAATCAGATAAATAGGCGCTCTGGGTTTTATTTGTTTTTATTTTTATTTATTTTGTTTTTAATAGGACTCAAAAATTATTATTTATATATAATGATGTGACATTTTTATGTATTAAAGACATATAAGAATACATACAAAAGTTAAGTAAAATTAATTATACTAGGTAAGAGGAATATATTTTTATTATAATGCACTGAATATTATATTGACTGTTGTGCTAACAAATAAATATATTAAAAAAGATAGAAATAGATTAATTTTATTTTAACAATTGTGAATCCTTGTCAGTACTTTGGCTTTGTTAAGCCACAAATTGAATCTTGCAGGTCATCATCTGATACTTATTATTTCAGTGCCACTATAGCCACACAAAACAGAAACCAATGATTTTTATGTATTGCTTACTAATTAGTACTTAGGACGCGGGTCAAGCATATCAAATATATTTATCAAATCATATTACAAGGGAAAGCTAATTTGAGTTCTAAACAATCATTTGTTTAGAATATAAGTGGCGCGGGCCGCATAATGCGGATAAATTCAATTCTTGTTGTTTGTATATGTAATAAAAGAACCTGTACTTGACAAGAAAGTAAATAAAAAAATTAATAACTTATTTTTATTATTTGATGAGGTTGCAACTTTAACTAATGTCTTGTAATATATTTAGATATATTAATATTATAATTTATCTACTAAAATTTAAAATAAAATAAAATAAAATATTAAAAGTAAATTATTATTATAAATCTTAAAATTTATCTATTAAAGTTTAAATATTCAAAATTTAACTATTTTTATTTAATTGTGATAAATTCAATATTGAAATATGCATTATTCAAAAATTTTAATATTGACTTTTAGATATTAAAATTTTAATACTGTAAGCTCAGAACCTGAACGTAAAAATGTGGATTTGTCAAATCCTTGGTTCAAATTTTGAATCACTTTTGCAATCAACTCAGCTGAGTGAGAATTAAAATAGTTAATAAAATGCACCCATTTATTTTGAATTTTTTTGATTTATTTAAATTGGTAAATTTTGAATCTCTTGAGCAGATAACTCAACTAACAAAAGACAAAACTCAGCAAACAAATGTGGGATACATGAATCAAAAATGCAGGATTCTTATGTAAAATTTGAGATTTCCTGTATGTCAAACAAATCATAGACATCATGTAAAAATTGACAAATCTGAAATTGCAGGATTGTAAATCCAGGAGCCAAGTTTCAAATCATAATTGCAAGAAATTTAAAAAATATAATTTATGGGCATCTCAAAAAGGATGTCAAAGGATCTAGAGTGGATTTGTGCTGATTTTTTTAGGAATCATCAGCATTCTCAGAAAACACTATTCCATTTTAGGACGGCTAAAATTTAGATCATAATATTCACAAAATTAACATATATAACAATAAAATTGACTAAAAATACATTCCTCTTCCTGAGTTTAAAAGTATATAAAAAATTTATTATGTCTTCTTCCAACACCAACCAAGTCAACAAGCTGCTCCCTGGCCTTGACAAAATCATGCAGGGCTACGCTAGGTCCTCTAATAGTGAAGCCTCCCTCTATGACCACTCCCAACCCGCAGGCCCCTCCACAAGCAATACCCAGGAGTGTGTTCTTTCTCCCGCATCCTCAAGTTTGACCTGTTTGCCCATCACACACAGGCAGCTGCTAACCCAAATCATATAGCAACACTAGCACCTGTAATTGATCAAGTGAGCCATGGGGCCATCAATAGAAGCCTGAATCCGGAAACAGCTAATCAGATGACACTGTCTGGTTCTCAAGGCAGACACACCCCGCCTCCAGCCAATCAGCCTGCAAGGCGCAGAAGAAAATCAATCACTCCAGAGATTGTTCTTGAAATGGTTGAAAAGCAAGGTATGCTTAGTCCCTTGGGGAAATTGCACCCCCTGCAATGGGTTTTGCAAAGTCCACTGTGGCTGCAACCCTGCAAGCTCACGCCAACTGTGGCTTCCCTACCAAGAAGACCTCAACTGGTGCCTGTACTTCAACCAAAGGTGACACAGCCCATCCCCTTATGATGGCCATTATGGAATGTGACCCGCAGATGCCCCTGGTCCAGGTACATCTCCAGCTGGGACTCCACAATATCTTCACCAACAAAAAAACAGTGAATTTGTGAAAGCATGGAGTTGTGGTTGCCGCCAGAATCCTATCCAATCAGGTTTTTGGTGGTCCCAGTTTGGTGGATACTGACCCATACAATTCAACCATTATCAATTTTATTAAAGAGTGAGCAATGAGGGCCCGTAATGATGTCATCTTCCTATCATATGCTAAGATTTCTGCAAGTATCCAAGACTATGGAGAGAAGCGTATCCAGTCTGACGTGTACAAGTGTGGCCTAATCTTGTATCATTTTGCTGGGGTTTTATTGGCAGTTTCCCCATTGGCGTCAATTATTACTTGGCAATACAAACACTGCAGATGATAATGCCTACCAGACAGAGCTCAAGGCCATGCTGGAGGAGTGGGCCACACAAAACGCTGTGCACACAGTTGTACTGAGGCTGTGATAGAGCAGCAGGAATGGCAACCCAAGAAATCAGGGCTGCGGGGCATACCTGTTGGCCCTACCCCACAAACCACACTGACTTTCATCTTGAAGATGTATGTCTTTACAATTATGTTTGGCTCTCAGGCGCTCAAAGCCTGCCACCTACAATGAACTGTACTCTCAAATTGAGAAGGGTTATGAGCTTTTCCCTTCTGTATCTGTCCAGGACTTATTTGACCTCACCATATTTATGCAAGTGATAGTGATAAGTCCAGAAAGGACTCTTGCCTTCCCCCTTGCCCATCCATCCTCTTTGTCAAGCCTGCATACATGACGGAAGAAAAATCAAGCAATTGAAGCAAATTGCTCTTGCTGCCCCTTCTCAGTCAACAAACCCTTCCTCCCCAACCCCCCATCAAGCCACCTGCCTTCCAACCCTGACTCCCAAGCCACATCCAAGCCCCCCACTTTCTCTGATGCCATCCCTTTCACAGGCGCAGATGAAGACAATGTTCATTCCACCCATTCCCTCCCCTTCCCGTCCTTTGATTGATAAATAAATCTTTTGTCTGTGACAACTTATTAAAATTGATATCTTTCTTTCAATTCATAATTAATTGTATTTTCTTTTTACATCATCAACATTTCCCAAAATTAAAAATATTTTCTTTTTACATTATCAACATTTCCCATAATTAATACAATGTTGTACATTTTAAAAATAGCTTAAAATTATTAGCATACATATTTTTATCATCAATAATAAATTCAAGACAATAAACATAAATATTGCATTAGAATATTGCAATTAGACGTCAACTCTTGATATTTTGATATTATGTGCATAACTCAATGCATTTTGTTTAAAAAAAAACTTTGTAAACTAGGTCTTTTTATTTCACAATTTAAAATAGATTGACTGCGTTTATATTAGAGAGCCATTAACGCTTAGTATAAATATTGATACATAGTGCATTTTACAGCCTGTATATTTACCTATTAGTAATAATTCTATAAAAATTTTAGTTGGATTTTGCAAGGTAATAATGTAATGTGTTTATAGAATACTGTTTATTGTCATTAATTGCCACAGCAAAGAAAATCAACCAATTAATGACAATAAACAGTATTCTATAAACACATTACATTATTACCTTGCAAAATCTAACTAAAATTTTTATAGAATTATTACTAATAGGTAAATATACAGGCTGTAAAATGCACTATGTATCAATATTTATACTAAGCGTTAATGGCTCTCTAATATAAACGCAGTCAATTCATTTTAAATTGTGTAATAAGACTTAGTTTACAAAGGTTTTTTTAAACAAAATGCATTGAGTTATGCACATAATATCAAAATATCAAGAGTTGACGTCTAATTGCAATATTCTAATGCAATATTTATGTTTATTGTCTTGAATTTATTATTGATGATAAAAATATGTATGCTAATAATTTTAAGCTATTTTTAAAATGTACAACATTGTATTAATTATGGGAAATTTTGATAATGTAAAAAGAAAATATTTTTAATTTTGGGAAATGTTGATGATGTAAAAAGAAAATACAATTAATTATGAATTGAAAGAGAGATATCAATTTTAATAAGTTGTCACAGACAAAAGATTTATTTACCAATCAAAGGACGGGAAGGGGAGGGAATGGGTGGAATGAACATTGTGTTCATCTGCGCCTGTGAAAGGGATGGCATCAGAGAAAGTGGGGGGGCTTGGATGTGGCTTGGGAGTCAGGGTTGGAAGGCAGGTGGCTTGATGGGGGGTTGGGGAGGAAGGGTTTGTTGACTGAGAAGGGGCAGCAAGAGCAATTTGCTTCAATTGCTTGATTTTTCTTCCGTCATGTATGCAGGCTTGACAAAGAGGATGGATGGGCGAGGGGGAAGGCAAGAGTCCTTTCTGGACTTATCACTATCACTTGCATAAATATGATGAGGTCAACTAAGTCCTGGACAGACACGGAAGGGAAAAGCTCATACCTCTTATCAATTCAGGTGCATAGTTTGAGAGGTGGCAGGCTTTAAGCACCTGAAGGCAGAACCAAAATTGTAGAGAAATACATCTGCAAGATGCATGTTGCTGTGGTTGGGTAGGACCAACAGGTATGCCCTGCAGCCCTGGTTTATTGGGTGCTCATTCCTGCTGCTCTATCTCAGCACTAAGTACAACTGTGTGCACAGCGTTTTGTGTGGCCTACTACTCTAGCATGGCCTTGAGCTCTGTCTGGTAGGTATACTCATCTGCAGTGTTTTTATTGTTGAGTAATAATTGACACCCAATGGGGAAACTGCCAATAAAACCCCGCAAAACGATACAAGATTGGGCTGCGCTTGTACACATCAGACTGGATACGCTTCTCTCTATAGTCTTGGATACTTGCAGAAATCTTAGCGTATGATAGGAAGATGGTATCATTACGGGCCCTCATTGCTCTCTCTTTAATAAAATTGATAATGGTTGAATTTTATGGGTCATTATCCACCAAACTGGGACCACCAAGAACCTGATTGGATAGGATTCTGGCGGCAACCACAACTCCATGCTTCCACAAATTCACTGTTTTTTTGTTGGTGAAGATATTGCAGAGTCCCAGCTGGAGACGTATCTGGACCAGGGGCATCTGCAGGTCATCTTCCATAATGGCCATCATAAGGGGATGGGCTTTGTCACCTTTGGTCAAAGTGCAGGCACTAGTTGAGGTCTTCTTGTTAGGGAAGCCACAGTTGGCGTGAGCTTGCAGGGTTGCAGGGTTGCAGCCACAGTGGACTTTGCAAAACCCATTGCAGGGGGTGCAATTTCCCCAAGGGACTAAGCATACCTTGCTTTTCAACCATTTCAAGAACAATCTCTGGAGTAATTAATTTTCTTCTGCGCCTCGCAGGCTGATTGGCTGGAGGTGGGGTGTGTCTGCCTTGAGAACCAGACAGTGCCATCTGATTGGCTGTTTCTGGATTCTGGCTTCCATTGGTAGCCCCATAGATTACTTGATCAATTACATATGCCAGTGTTGCTATATGATTTGGGTTACCAGCTTCCTGTGTGTGATGGGCAAACAGGGCCATGCTTGAGGACGCAGGAGAAAGAACAGACTCCTGGGTAGTGCTTGCAGAGTGGCCTGTGGGTTGGGAGTGGCCATAGAGGGAGGCTTCACTATTAGAGGACCCAGCGTAGCCCTGCATGATTTTGTCAAGGCTAGGGAGCAGCTTGTTGACTTGGTTGGTGTTGGACAAAGACATAATAAATTTTTTTTATAATTTTAAACTCAAGAAGAGGAATGTATTTTTAGTCAATTTTATTGTTATATATGTTAATTTTATGAATATTATGATCAAAATTTTAGCTGTCCTAAAATGGAATAGGGTGATTTTTGAGAATTCCTATGATTCCTAAAAGAATCAGCACAAACCCCAATAGATCCTTTAGCATCCTTTTTGAGACACCCATAAATTATATTTATTTCAAATTCCTTGCAATTATGATTTGAAACTTGGTTCTTGGATTTGATAATCCCACAATTTTAGATTTGTTATTTTTTACATGATGTCTATGATTTGTTTGAAATACAGGGAATCTCAAATATACTTAAGAATACACATTTCTGATTCATGTATCCTGCATTTATTTGTTGTGTTTTGTATTTTGTTAGTTGAGTTATCTGCTAAGAGATTCAAAATTTGCCAATTTAAATAAATCAAAAAAAGTCAAAATAAATGGGTGATTTTATTGAATTTTTCATTTTTTTACTCAGCTGAGTTGCCCGCAAAAGTGATTCAAAATTTGGACCAAGGATTTGACAATCCCGCATTTTTACGTTCAGATTCTGAATTTACAGTATTTAGATTTTAGTGTTAGGATACCAGGAGTACCGCGGGGCTCCAGCAGGTGAGGGAGGAGTCAAAGCAGGTACTGGAATGGCCCACCAGATGATGGGACTTAACTTTACCAGGTAGGAAAGGGCCTTCCCAGCCACAGCCCAAGGTCTAGCCACTGGCAATTCAGATTCAATCAATCCTGGGAGCGCAAGGTAAAGCACTCCCAGGAATTGACTACTCTGGCCAGAGGCATCAGAAGTGGGGGGGTTGAGATGGTTGGTTTGGGTGTCAGGGGTGGTTCCATGGGGACCAAGTAGGCGGCCAGATTGTTGTACTTCCCATTGAGGATCAAAGGGTAGATGATGATTGCTTTGCCATCTTGGACAATTTGGGAGGGTTCCTTGGGAGAGTTTGGGCAGGTGTACCACTGTAAGTCTTCCAATGATCAGGGTTTTTGGTCAGGATTGGCGGGATACTCAGTGAAATGCACAGGGCCAAACAGAGTGTTGGGTGGGCGGTAGTATTCAAAGGCTTTGGGTTTATCAACTGGAGTCTGACTATCTATCCCAGTAGGAGATGCTGAAGCTTGGGTGTATGCAGATGGAGAGTATCAAAAATAGGTATGGAAACAAATTGGTGAACCAAAGGTTCATAACTTTATTTGGTAAGGATGACAATACAGAACTTTTTCAAGTGCTTCTGATTTATATATTTACTCACATGCAGGTGCCTCTGGGTATTCTTCTGATGCTATCTGTATGGCAAGGCTTGGCATTTCAGGTTATGCTGTTTGTTTGGCTGCTTCATGGTTATTTTTAGAGTTTTCATGAACAGTTGTTTGGCTTTTTGATGGTCTATCTTGGCTTGGCTGGTCATTGATTTTGGCAGGTTTGGCTTCTGGGGTTTTGGGGTTTTTTCCAATTAGATCACCATTTTTGGACTGGCTTGACAGGCTCTCTTGAGCCCAAAGACCTTGATTAAAAAAGGGGACCCCAATTGGGGACCCCAAATTACTTAATGGAGGGTGGGCTTGGTCTGGGTTTGCTGGACAGCTAAAAATAGCCTGCCCAGGCCGAGCCAAACCCACCAAGGCTTGGGCATAGCTTTTGGGGCCCAAAGCAGGCCCCTCAGCTGCCACCAGGGCAGGAATAGTTCCTGCACCTGGATTTTCTTTGAAAATCAGAAATCCAGGTGCAGGAAAATCTCCCCTGCCCGCTAGCCCCGCCTGGTGGTTAGGAGCGGGTTTGATTCCCGCCCAGGGCTCCAAAGCTGTTACTTTTGTAACATTTAGTATTTAAATTTTAATATTTAGATTTTAGTATTTAAATTTTAATATTTAAATATTTGAAATTATAATAGTAATGCATCTAAATATATTATAATACAGTAGCTATAGTAAGAAAACACGTGAAATAAAAATTATCATTTAAAAATTTGTTTATTTAGTTGCTTGTTGAGTAAGGGTTCATATATTATGTAGTTAATTAACACAAGCTATATTTATCCGCAATGAGCTGCCTGCTCCAATTATGTTTAAACAAGTGATTGTTTAGAACTCAAATTACTTTTCCCTTATAATATGATTTGATGAATAGATTTGCTATGCTTAACCTACAGCATATGTACTAATTAGTTTGATATACATGAAAATCATTGGTTTTTGTGCTGTGGGGCTGTAGTGGCACTGAAATAATAAGGATCAGGTGATGCCTCATAAGGTCAAATATGTGGCTTTTAAAAAAAGATAATGGCACTAAAAAGAGTTCACAATTATTTAAATAAAATTAATCAATTTTTATCTTTTTAAAATTTTTTAAATTTTTTTATTTCTACAGTCAATACAATTTTTGGTGGATTATAATAAAAATACATATCTCTATATCTAGAATAATTAATTTTAATTATCTTTTGTACTAATTCCTATATGTCCATAATACAATCCAATGTTACATCATTATATATAAATAATAATTTTTGCGCCTAATAAAAAAATAAAACTGAAAGCAATTGATATCCAGAGTGCCCATTTATCTGATTGGCTTGGATGCAAGGGCTTTAGGGAAGAAGGATTCACAGTATTTATAAAAAGCTGCCCCCACTTCAGGTGGCATCTCAAATTGACTGACCTCAAGGATGCTGAAGAGATCTTTGGTATCCTGTGGAAGGCTTTTTACCTTATTCTTGATCCAACCAAACACCTCCTTGATTGGATTCAGAAATGGAGAATATGGCAGGAGGAAGAGGAGTCTCATTGGACAATCAGCAAGGCAGTGGTTGGTAGAATGACAATTCTTGTCAATGGGTGGGAACTCAGAAACAACCAGATCCACTTTGTGGAGCCCAACATTATCAAGCACAACAATGTTGGTTGTACTGCAATAATTGATCCAGAGGTACTCCTTGACAGATTGGAGAAAATCAAAGAATGTCCCACTATTGTGGGAACCCTTGATCATCTGGTATTGATCCAAACTTCAAGGACCAAGAAGCACAACCATGGAATATGTCTGGGAACAGATGGATGCACAATGTGCTACACCATCCTTGTACCACTTCTTGACCCACCCATGCCAGACCTGAGCAAGGAGGATAATGACAGTTCATCAATGTAAAAGAATTGGACATTTCTAGTCTTCTTGAGAGCCACATAGTTCTTGGCATAAATGTGTTAATCCTCAATTGCTTTGTTGCTGTTCCTATTGTGCAGCAAAACTCCCAGTACTTTCCAGGAGAAGCCCAAATCAAACATGGTTTTATAAACAAGGGTTTTAGAAACAAAAAACTCAAACTCTGTGGCTAGGATTGATTGGACAGCAAGTGTGTCAAGGTGGCAATCCTTGGTAACCCACTACTTGATTGTGTCAATGTGCATAGGCTGGAGGAGTTTTGGCTGTGTGTAGCCTTGGCAGATTTTGCTATTTGTACAGTGTTGCCATATTTGGCATTGAGGTTTCCAATATATCCGGCTGTGACAACAAATCAGGACGCAATTTACAAACTGCTATTCCCCTGTTTAAGCAGTTGAGGATAGCTTCATACTCACTATCTGACAATTGACGCTGGCCTTTGGCAGGTACTGCTGCATCCTGGCTAGAAGGCTTGACACAGGGGATGGGGACCTTTGTGTAGAAGGTGGGATCATGCTTGGTTGTGCTGGTGCCATCAATGGTGGCATACATCACAGATGCAGATGTCTCCTCAGTTGTGGCCAATGGCTCAATAGGAGGTGTCAAAAACTCAGGGGCATGCAATGGCAACTCTTGGATCCAGAGTGCAGGGCCAGGTGAAAATTGAGTATATGGTGGAGGTGTAAGTAACCTCATTGTTCCTGGTGACCCTAGTGTAGGAGAATTTTGTGGCAGGCCTTAAGAGTGGCTTCTGTCTAGGATTTAAGCTGATTGTTCTGGCTTGTGGGGTGGGAGGTGGTTGGCTGGAAATGACATCTTGGGAGGCCTGTGTGTTGGCATGACTCCCTTCAATTTGTGTTCTGGGTCTGTTCTTGGACCCTCTGGGATGCCCTCATGGACAGGCTGCCCTGTAGGCTGGTACAGGAGCTGGTTGGGAATGCAATTGACAGTCCATAAAAATAAAATAAAAAATTATTTTAGATTAAATATGTATTTATTTAGGTTTTTGGTTTAGTTGTGAGTAGTTATTTTCTCTTGATTTAGCCTTGAATAGTAACAGAATTTCTATATCCATGATTTGAAGTGCACAATAGTTTATACTTTCTGGGTTTGGATAATTTTAAAGTTTAATCACTTTTTATGTCTAAACATGGTTATTGAGATTGAATTTTTAGTTTAATTTTAGTCATGATGGAGCTTCTTGATTTGGGTTGGTGTTTCCTAGTGTGCTTACTGTATATTAAATTTGGATTCCAGCTCCTTCAATTATTATTTGAGTTTACTAGTGGCATTCAAAAGTGAGTTGAAATTCAGTTCTTGGATTTGACAATCCTGAAATTCCAAAAAACATAGTAAACTCAATGAAAATGACTGATGGATTTGAACACTTCAAATCTGATTCCAGTTAATTCATTTTGTCCATTGGAAATATGCAGTTTGACTTGAACTTTGTAAAGTGTCAATGAGCTCCTGCATTTTTAAAAACTCAAATAAAAACACAAAAAAATCAATTTAATTAAAAAGGGCCATCCCACAAAAGTGATTCAAGATCTGGACCAAGGATTTGACAATCTTGCATTTTTACATTTAGGTTCTGAATTTACAGTACCTGGTTTTTGGGTTTTTGGGCCTTAAACAGCAGTTTTTTGTATCCTGTTTGAAGGTGCACCTGCTTGGCCACCACCTACTTCCTGTCAATTTCTTGATTCAGACCAGTGAAGTTTTCATTGGTATTTCTTGACTGGCAGCTCCTTTTTGTTGGGTTTTCTTGGGGCAAGTGATGCTGTTTAAGATGTCTTTATGCGTGACAAAAATAAGAGTAAAATTCACATATTCTGGAAATAATTGTGATAGATTGGGGGTACTTCATGACACAGCAAATGTCTTGGGCAAGAGAGCCCATGAAAGCGTCCATACCAAATTTGTCAACAGTAAGCACAGGGCTTGGTGCCCAGACAACATTCACAATCCTGAAAAGCTATCATAGATGGTTAGTAAAATGACACCTGATAAAATGAAAATTGAAGAAAATTCAAGCTCAGCATTTCATATGCAGCATAGATCATTTTTTCAGGAGATATCTTTTTCAGAATTAATTGATTTAACTAATTTCAAAAATTTACTGCTTTTATAATTTTATGGTTTTGATAATTTTTGTTGCTTAAGACAAATAAATATTGATTCTTGCTATCAAGGTTTTTTATCAGAAATAAGATGACCAATTTAGGCTTTAAAGTAGAATTAACCTTAGGTTGTTGTCAGAAATTCAATTGTTAGGAAGGCAATATCTAATCAAGTAGAGCAGGGCCCCTAAATTGAATTTAACTAAAGCTGAACCCACTGGAATCCCTACCATCATATGAATTAACTAACCTACAATTCAAAACCTTCCCAAGTAGGATTAGATTGCTATAATAGATAATAGGCAGAGATGCAAGCAAGAACATACCAAGGAGCATGAGAGTGGCCAATTGGCGGAATATGGGCAGTTTTGACATAAGGCAGGTGGCAATGTCAAGGTCCAAATCTGTAGCAAACTGATTCTCCATACTTCTCTGTAGGAGTTGGAGGAGAAATTTCTTCATTGGCAAAAGATATCAATGTGATTACAAGAAGAAAGAGACATACTAATAAGGGTGGTCTCATTTGTTATAAATTAAAAAATCATCTACTAATCTGAAAGAAAATAGAGATTTATTGAATATAGAAATTTGGAAGAAAATAAGTTGTTGGAGAAATTGCTCCTAATCAAAGATATCAGTTTAAATGCTGATGAGGGAAATTGAGGATGTGTGCCAAGTTTACCATATTCTCTGTCTGGATATCTTGGAGGTTAAATAATGCCTTAAAGACCTGCAGTAAACTGCAGCCTGAAGGTAAGAAGGAGCCACTGATTTTAGATCTCTTTTCTTCTTCTTAGATTTGGACCTTGGTACTTGCAGGGACTTTCAGGCTTGAATGAATGGTATTCTGGAGGCTTGAGTGTGGCTCTTGGAGTGATTAGCTTCTTGTTGTTGATCCTTTTAATTGATTAAAGAAAACAGGTTTATTTTCTGGCTTATGGGTTTGATTTGTCTTTTAAAAATCCTAATATAACTGTTTGGAAATAGTTTTTGTTGTTGTTTTGAACTGATGTCTACACATGACGTTGGATCTGGTAACTGATTTATAATAAGTTTATAAGGTTTCAATTCTTGTTGTTGTTGTTTTTGCTTTTTAAATCTGAAAGCAAATGTAGAATCATGTTTATATTAATAATTTTATTCAAATCCCTTAATTCATATAATATTGAATTAACTTCATTATTATAATTATTAATTTGAAGTGAATCCATTTCCAAATTTGTTGGTTTAAGCATTTTCTTTTGGTCTTTTTGGTTAAAATGAATATAATTTCTTAAAAATATATACCCCAGGATGTGAAGGAAGAAGAAAAAAGCCTTAATTATTAAAATTAATAATCAAGAAAGTCAATCATGGAGATGAGTTGGATTTTCCTTATCCAACTGAAGAAAGAAAAATCAAAACCTTGAGGCTTGGTGTTTTTACATTACCCTTCTGTAAAGGAGGTTCTCCTCCCCCATATTTCCTCTACTAGGAAAGTTACAGAAGTTTTCTTTGGGCTTTCAGGTGTCAACATCATTAGGGAAAAAATACCATTTGTCCTGATAGTAATGTCTGTTGGCTGATAGTTTTGAGCCTAGTATAGCTTCTACATCATTGTTGCAGATGGTTCCATCTTATCTGAAATCACATGCCCTCAGAAATTCAAACATCAAAGAGACATTCCCAAGAAAGTGGACTTATTATTATGAGGACATCAACCAAAAAACTGTACAGGAAGTGGGTTATGGCCAAATGTGTGAATATTTTGACAAAAGCTGAAAAAAGCTGGTTAAAGCCTTGAAATACAGGAATCAGGTGATTTGGTGTTTTATGACCCAAAATAAAAATATAATATCATAAAAACTTTGGCCAATTCAGATATCTCAGTTTCAAAATACCCCTTGATGATGCAATCATTTCCTCCCAAACACACATATGGTCTGGGTTAGAGCTCAGAACTACACCAGTAGTTCAATAAAACCGTAAGTATTTGAAAATCTCAGTTAATAGTTTTTGGCCAAAACTTCACCATGAAAATATAATTTTTTTCTCATATATATGCCCTTAAAGCTTCTTTTGAGATGTGGTGTTGATTTTGTGTTGTCTGCAGTCTCTGCACTGCTTGACATGATCCCCAAGCCCAAAATTGAGGAAATTATTGAAACCGTTTGTAAAATCATTTATTTGCAAAATCCTGTCTCATTTCTTCAAATTGTTGCCTTCTTTATTTTTCCCTTAATTTTTCTGTGTTGTCTTTTCCCAATACTTTTATTTAGAGTTTATCATCTCAAAAAATTGAGAATTTTGTTGTTATTGAATATTTTTAGCATTTGGATTTCCTTTCTCCATTTTATCAACACTTCAGAATTTTGGCAAGACTCCACTATTACAGAAATGCTAATAATTTTCCAGATTTTTAGAGTTACTTGTTTGTTAAAAGAGAAGGCTGTAGCACTCTTACTCCTGGCAAGTCACCTTTGGGTGACCTAGATAAAAGCCAGGGACCAACTGGGTTGGATTACCATTCTTTAAGTGACTGAGCTCTACTCCTAATGCATTTTACTGTGCCTGCAGCTGTCACAAGTGTCAAATTCCTGCTATCAATATTCATGGAAACCCCCAACTACAGGATTCAAACTCTGGGACCCTGTGGGCTACCAGCCCGCAGGCCCAGCTGCCTGAGTTTTTTTTGGGCTCAAATCCAAAATGGATTTGACTTTGGAGAAACCTCCAAAACCCACCAGAATAAACCCTTCTACGTCCAAACCCTGCCCTATGAAGGATCTTCTTGGCCCAGCCAATGAGAGTACCAACCCAGGCAATATCCCTGTCATAACTTGGGCCACTGCAAATGGAGAATTGCAGAAGCTTCCCCAAGAACAAGGGCTGCCAGTTGATGAAAAATCCCATGACTTGAAGAAGAAAATTGAGATTTCCTGCCCCAGCCCATCCAATTAAGATTTGTCCATGTTGAATGTCACCAAGGTTTCCCAAACCCTAGTAAATGATACCACCTGGTCCAAAAGATTTTGTAAAAGCTTTCTCATGGTAGATGGGCATACTTATACACTGGGGCTGCCAGGAAGTTGCCCATTGGCATTATTACAATAAATTGTTATGAATCTTTGGTTCACACAAGTCTTACCCTACATCCTTCTAGCACTTTACCATTTTCATTTTGATCTTCCTGGGTCTATTTCCTCTTTGCGCCAAGTCCAAGAAAACGCAGACCAACTGCCCAATCTATAGCACCCCCAGGTGCACCATACAACCCAGTACATTTTACAGACTATCTCCCAACCCAGATTACTCAGAATTTTATCCTAGAGGAGATATTAATTTACAACTCAGAAGCCCTTATCAGAGAAACAGAGCTTATTGGTTGTGAAGGAACTTGGATCACCATGCTGCCTGTGCTATTCCACAACAAATACAATTATCTGCCCACATATTTGGTACCAATGACCTCACCCTTGACCCTGCAGTCCAACCGCCCTCAAGAATCTGTTGCCACTAGTGATTCCACCTCCACACATATATTTGGAGTAATTTACATCACCCCTACTGGCCTCATTGATTCTATGGTGCCCACCAGCAAACCCTGGGCCATCCTTGTGAATTCTCTCTCCTACATTGTAAAGTTAGCTCCCATCCTGTGGTGGTCCCTTCCTTCTGGGCCTACAGGCTGTCTGCCCACAAGCTCTCAGGAGCTACCTCAGGATGAATCCCTGACAGCAGCCCTGAAAAATTATATGGTACTTTCCCTACTATCATTCTGGTATACACACCGTACATCATGACATTTGGCTGGGTCTGTCCTTCCTTGGTAGTGTAAAGCTCATGTAATAGGGGTTTGAAATCACTTCTAAAGAACTCTTTCTTCTTGATAATATTATACAATATTCACCAAGTGTTTGGCTCCTAGAAAACTTCCTACAGTGCTGTCTGTATTGCTCCTCATAACCAACACTTGGGTAGAATATTTTAGGAAAAGACTATATGTCCACAATTCCTATAAATATTTAGGGGCGTAAAAGTTTTTATTTATCAGAAGTAAGATCTAATTAGAAACCTTCTGAAATGAAATTATTTGCAGACTTCTGAGCCAGATGATCATTTGATAATTTCTTGGGCTTACCAGCTTCTTCTTCACTGCTCTGTGAGGAACTTCTTTAATTTTGAACCCCCAGATGTATTCAAACTTAAGATCTTTCAATTGAAACCTGTATCTCTAGCCCCTGTCTAATCAATCACTCTTATATAGCCCCTTTTCTTAGACTAATACACTTTACAATGATTCTTTAAAAAGCTTAAACTATTCCTTGCTCTCACTTTTCTATAATAAAATAAGCTTCCAAACTTACTCTATCTAAATTCTAATTTTTTCTTATGCTGTTTCTGAATATATTAATTAAGCTTTAGCTTATTCTGTCAATAAAAATTTATCAGTAAAATAAGCTTAAGCTCAATCAATACCATCAAATTTTTCTATCTTCAAACATATTAAGTGCTTTTCTATGCTTATTGGTCTTTCTAAAACCCAAATAGGCAGCAAATGTTTTTCCAAGCAAAAAACATTGATGTTTTGTGCCTTGCACCCCAAACAAATTACATGTTTTCTATAATACTTTGCTGCATTCAAACTTGCCTGTTTTTCATATGAAGCTCCTAGTTGCCTTGTTTTGCTGTGTTTTTTTAATATTTCTCTGTTAATTTCCCCCTGAATTGAACCCATAGCCAAAAGTTGTCTCAAACCACTTGGCCTTTTGAATCTCTAGCAACCTGTCTTTAGAGAAGCTCCTAGTTGTCTTTTCTCACTATTTTGCTGTGCCATTATGCTTTTTGCACTCTAAACAGCCCACTTTAAAAAAATGTTGAACCTCCTATGTCAATATTTTCCCAAATTCTTTTGTTATATTCCTTTTCTATTAATCCACCTTGGTGAAATGTTGAAACATTTCCCTGACCTGTTTCAAGCTTCTCTTAATAGCCTAGAATCTCAAATAGCTATCAAACATACTATTAATCCTGTTAAGAAATTGTGGTTATTGCTGGTATGCTCAAAGCTACATATAGATGTTAGCCTTGCCAATGTATTTCACCTGTCTTATGCAAGATCACTACAGATTGCAGTAAAATTGAACTTTGAAGATAATTATGTTTATTGAGACTGGAGTATGATCTAGCCAGAAGCTGCAATCTATCCAGGTATAACTAAGAACTTGTTATCATCTTTTCAGGTGCCTGTATCTATATATACTACAACAACCTTTGTTATTGTCCTTTCAGAAAGTTCTCAGTAGCTACCTTTGCAATAGGTCTATTCTTGCTGGCTACGTCTATCCTTATTAGTTGTCCTTGGTATGTGTGCTGTTACAGGCCTTTACAAGGTGTACATGGCACTTCAGCTACAGCCTACACTCTTCTTGAACTAGCCTACTGGAAATTGTTAATTGGCTGTGCCTTTCTGCGCCTCTGATGGCACTAAGACATCACCCTTGTAGTTTATTGACACTTAGAATAGTCCCAGTTCTATCTTCCTACTTCAGAAGATAGAATTCTGGTATTCCTGTTTTCCATTTTTATGGTTTAATCAGCAATCCTTTTCTGGATGACAAGCCTTCTGCTTATTAATATGATGGTTCAAGTTGGGGATTATACAACTTATAATAGCTGACTCAATCTAATATCAACCTTTGGATTATCCACTGTGTAATAGCAACCCAAACCAATAAATAACCAACTACAGTAGTTTTAAAAGCCCTGGCAACAAACAAAAATGAACTCAGATTTAAGCAAATTTGAAAATAAATGAATTTATATTGATTTACAATAGATTTGGGTTCATTTCAATTGAGCTTAAATCTGAATTCATTTTGTTTAAATCCAAGTTCATTTCTTTTGTCACCATAGCTTTTAAAACTTATGTATCTGTTGTTTTATACCAATGCAAACTCAGTATTTCTTAGCCTTTCACACATCATTTTTTTGATATACACATATACACTTTTTAGGCTTGGTGGTGCTGAGTTGATACAACATCCAGTAGGGTGGGAGGAGATATATGATTGATGATCTATTGATTACACAGAGTGTAATCAGTGATAATCACAATATTGACTAAAATTATATTCCTTATAATATTCATATCAATTATAATAAACTAGTGACTATGCAGTGTATAATTACTACACTTAATAGAATGATACTCTACTGATAATATGGCATGTAACTGATTAAGATCTGTGTACAATGATTAGCCTGATAATTTGTGGTCAATCAGCCTAATCTCACAAAGCCTCCATCAGTGACCTCCACCTAGGCTGTGTTTTGTGGCTTTATATCAGCAAAACCACTAATACTCAGGCAATTAGTCTCATAAGTGAGTTTCACCTAGACTAGACTATCATTAGTGTCCTCTACTTAGGTCATCAGAATCAGGCATATCATATGCACCACTACTGTTTTTACTCACTCAAGTGGTTAGCTTAAGCTTTCAGGCGCAAATTAACCAACTTTGCTTCCCAGAGACCTTCAATTCATTAATTTCTGCAGCTGTATCTCTGGACAGCCACCCTAATGATGACTCTGAGCTATCTATGCTTGACCAGCAACTTTAAGACTTTTTTAAAGCTACTCTAAAGTCATAGAAAGAGAAACTTTACCTTCTTCTCAGGTTAAGTAACTCAACTGTATTATCACCCCAGTTGGTATCAGGATTTCAATGCTTTATCATCACATTCACTCCAGGGGGAAAATCAGCTATATTCTCACCCAAGCTGGTTTAAGGATTCCAACACCACCTAGGCATATCAACCCCAGGAAAAAAACAGCTGTTTTATTACCTCAGATGGTCTAATAATACTTATAATCTTTGATATAATCATCTAGGGCAGCACTTTTATCCTTCCAAAGTACTTAAAATTCAGAACCTGTTGGGAAAAATGCGGGATTGTCAAATTCTTTTGCATGAACTCACCAACTTAATAGAGTAATTTTCATCCCAGAACAACTTAATTTTTTACATAAAAGGATGAAAAATATTCAAGTAAGTTGATGAGTTTATGCAAAAGAATTTGACAATCCGCATTTTTCCCAACATGTTCTTAATCTACAGTACTAACATCAGACACCTTGCCTATCAGAATCCTGACAACATTTTATATCAATTTACTTGATTTTACCATGTTCAAAATTGATTTTAAATACGTTTTTATATTAACTTAATTCAGTTGTGCCATTTCTGAGTGCTTTTGCAGTCCAAATACCTTTCAAACTATCTGTCTTCTTGCGCATAATTGCTGATCCTCAAAAATCATATCTCTGCGGCTAGAGAACCAATCTCAACGTTTAAAGGCATCCCTGAAAGCTGAGACCAGGAGGAATCTATTAGTACCATTATTGAACCACTGTTAAATGTTCCAATATACCTTCAAAATGCTATATCCCTCTTATAGCATACTTGACTTCTCTCATTCAAGAATTGATGAGTATAAATTACCTTTCCCTTTCTCTTAACCCTTATCCATCATTTTCCTTATGATGCTTCAATAAATCTTATGGTTCTTCACTCTTGTCCTTGTCTTATGAATTATCTTGTCTTGTCTCTTTCTGGATCTTCTTGGATGAATTATAAGATAATCAGAGTATTCAATGGTTTGAAGTTCTGGTGGCTCATGGAATCTTATTTCCATACTTCATTCCTGACATTGCCAATACCCCAATAAGTATACCACTACATCCAATCACCAAGGCTAGACATATAAATAAACCAACAAGCATTTACTTTTCTCATGCAGACAATCTTTATTTGACTAATACTAAGCCCTTGCCTGAAAAATAGCTCCTCATGTAGATCATCACAATAATAGTGCATACCAGTAGAGTGTTAGGTTTTTGAAAACAGACCAAATTCCTTCAGAGTTCCAAAGTCATGTACCTATTTAGATTTTTCTACTGGCACAAGGAGGAGGAATGCTAATTTTTATGTTGTTAAACTTGGATTGGTCCTTGATTAAGGTTAACCAGAAGCAATTTGATAGCTCCATGTCCTAGAATAATTATCTCTGGTGCCACCAAAGGTTCCAGGCAAGAGCAGTTCCAAGAAGACTGTAATTCCTCATACAGTCCTTGAGAGACCTTGATATTCAACCCTGTTTCAATTAAAATCAGATTAACAGATAAAATATCAAAGGTGGTGTTTATGAAAAGAGGTAGACCTCTTTATTCCTCAAGCAAGTTAGGTAGAGGCTTAACCTTCCAGACCAGTTTCTAGTAGTGTATAGGTACTACTTTATTTCTGTATGCCAGTTAAGGTTAAGGGTAAGTGTAGTCTGCAAGGGGGTAGATCATTGTCCTGGAAATAATACAGTGGTATTATCTGACCTAATATATTAAAGGTATTGGCTATCAGGTATTTTTACTCTTTATTGATTCATGAATGAAGTTTCAATTAAGATTTCATAATTTTCATTTGGTAGGACAATAGAAGAGGCAGACACAGTTAATGAGCCAAAGTTTAAGGGTAGAGCGCTATATGTCACTTATGCTGTGATGCCTGATGACCTTGCCACCCCATATTGTTTCATATGGTCAGTTTGTGGGTGAATTCCTAATTGTTTCTATTGCAATTTTTGCATAAAAGCAACACAATTATGTATTAATGTGGTTCACAGGGCATTTGTTTGAATACATTTATATGTGAGGATATGATTAGTATCATATCAGAAGAGCTAGAATCAAGGGAAACATGTTTATTGTCAAAGGATGACTCCTGATCACACATAAATACTTGTATATTAAAAGACAATTTTATTGTGATTATTTAATTCTTCTTATACTGTAGATTCAGAACCTAAAGGTAAAAATGCAGGATTTTCAAATTGTTTTTGCGTGAACTCACCAAATTACTGGAATACTTTTCATCATTTTATATAAAAAAGTAAGTTGTTATGGGATGAAAATTACTCCAATAAGTTGGTGAGTTCAAGAAAAACAATTTGACAATCACGCATTTTTACCTTTAGGTTCTGAATTTACAGTATCTTCTCAAGGGTTAATCCCTGAGCTGCTAGAAATATCTTCTAGGACATTCTAGCATACCCCTATTCTGGGTAATCAGCAATCTAGGTTTGGTGCTTATTGCACATCAACCAACAGAATAAATTCATCTTCATCCAGCACAAGTGTGCCTTGCTGATGTGGGGCATTTGGTAGCTTCAGGATCACTTTCTTCATCTCAATTTGTGCTTTCAAACATTCTGCCTAAAAATGCAGTGTCATGAATGCTTATTTAAACATTTTTGACAACAATTCACCTTTGTTTAAAGAGGCAGAATTGTTTTCTCCTTTATTTTCTTCTGAGTCTTCTAAAGGGAATGGGTTGATAAGTAATATCTGCTCTTTATTACCTCTTGTTTTAAAGACAGAAATGGCTTCTCAGTCACTGTTGTCATCCCCAAAATTCCAACCCAGGCCATCTTTTGACTTGGTTGATATAGATTCACCTAAAGCAAATGTGAATTCAACTTCAAACCAATCATTACCTCTCAAAATGGTATCTAGCCAATCAATTATTGCCAGCAATGATTTGAATTGTTCAGGACTTACGCCCAGTGACATTGACAGTAGTGTTGAAGCAGGCAACATTCTGTGTCTGGTTTTGGGTTCTTTGGTGGCCTCTCCTTCCATTGTGCAGTCAATTCCACCTCCTGACCCTCCAGTTTTCTGTAGGGTTGACCTTTTAACAGCCAAAGCCTTGTCAGAGAATCAAATGTTAAGCTAAGGAAAATATAATACCTTGCTAATGAAGAGTTGAAAACTATAAGGAAATAAGTTATAATCCCCATTTTTGAATATCCCAACTGCCAAATCTCCATTTTATCTCCATTTCATCTTCAACTTGCCCAAACTCCTTTTCCTATATTATTTATGCTACTATGCTATAAAAAGCTGGTAAGCTCCATTTTAATATTTGTTCAATCAATAAAGTCTACACTCACCCAAGTGATTGTTTTGCTAATCTTTTATTTGACTTAAAACCCTCTGAATTTCCAAAACCATGAAATTACCCAAGACTACTCTTAGGGAGTGGATTGGGTATAAATGATTACTCTGGATAGTCCTGATTACATCAGTGTTTGCCAGAGTTTCTATAGGTTCACGTGCTTATTTGGGTACATTGCCAGAGTCTCAGTTCCCCGACAGCTCCTGGCGCTGTGTGATTCTGGGTGTCTGGTATACTGCAACTCCTCTCTCCAACAATCCACCTGTCTGGGAAGAAACCAAGGTTTATGGTTCCACCACCCAGGTAAACAAGCCTCAAGTGTTCTGTCCATTGGCTTCCTCATTCTTATTGTGTTATCTAGGAGCATATTTCTTTTTGTGACGTTTTAATCCCCTGTTAGGCAAGTACCAGCTCCTTGGAGAGTTATTCCATCTAGGAATGGTCTCCTTGCCTGTGGAATCCCTGGTGACGGGATTGAACCCCTCTGCCGTCATTCACCACCTAGGGGGTTTACTCCCTAGTGAGTGGGTGCCTGAAATGCAGTTTAATTAGGGAATTCAAGATAATGGGGGATCAAACCCAGCACCTCAGCGCTTGATGTAAAGGTAGAGCAGCGCTCTGGCGCCTAAAACATTTTCAAGGTGGCACTGTGACGCTTGGAATTATTTTCAGTTGGCGCAACAGCGCTTGATGTATAACTAGTTTGGTGCTTTGGCACCTGAATTAATAGCCAGGTGGTGCTTAAAATAATTTCTAGTTGATGTGGCAACACTTTAGGCACTAATTAATTGTATTCCTATCAGTTTTCAGTTGCTTGATTTAATGCTGAAGTTGAACTTGTATTTTATGCCACCTTGTTCTTTTAATTTGTACTACTAAATCTACCATTTTTGAGAACATTGCTTGTTTAAAATCCTGAAAGTTTCACTAATGGCGTGGAAACAATTTTAATGGGTGTGCTATTATCAGTGATGGCCAATTATTTCATCTTGTTCACAAAAATATCAGCATAGATGCATTCATAGTAAGATGAGCTTATTTTGTTTACTAGGTGAACATCAAGATCATCATTCATTGATAAGAAATTGAGAATACTACTACACAACTCAGGTTGATGAGCCTTCTTAGTGTTAATGAGAATAGTGTCACAAATGACAAACTCCTGTTAACAATGCTTATGGAAGAACCTCAGCTACATGATTCAACCCCCAACACCCTGTGGGCCACCAGTCTGCAGGCCCAGCTACCTGCGTTTTTCTGGGCTCAAACCAGAACCAAATCTGTCTTTGGTGAAACTCCTGATGCTCATCAGCCTAGAGTCACTAGAGCCTATGCCTATCCTGCAAAAGGATCTTGTTAGTCCTGCCAATGGAAGTGCAGGCTTGGTCAATGATCCCAAGATAACTGGGGCCACTGTGGCTGGGGAATTGCTGAAACTTCCTGTAGAATGTGGGCCGCCTGAGGATGACAAATCCTGCAGCTCAAAGGGGGAATTCAAGTTTCCCTATTCTGGCCCAACCAATGAGAGACCCTCTGGGCAGGAAGCCACCAATAAATCCAAACCATGGAAGACAGTATCACCCAGCCCAGAAAGGGTTATAAAATTTTCTCCATGGCAGATGGGTATACTTATACCCTGGGCCGCCAGGAAGTTATCCATTGCCATTCTTGCAATAGAGTTATATCAACCTTTGGTTCAATCAGGTCATTCCATGTTTCATTTTAGTTCTATTTCATTTGCAGACTAAACTCTGTGGCCTTGTTCTCTATGTCTAACAACCTCAAGAAACTGTGGACCGTCTGCCTGAGCTATATTGTCCATCTAGAGCACCCTTTGGCCCAGTACATTTCACAGAATATCCTCACAACCTGGAATATTCAGAATTCACTCTAGAAGAAATCCTGATCTACAACCCTGAAGCCAGAACTCAAGAGACTGAGATTATTAGAAGAGAAAGAGCCTGGATTACTATACCCCCACTGCTATTCCTATATAAATACAACTACCTGCCAGCCTACCAAGTTCCAATGGCCCTACCCCTCACCCCATGGCCCAACCACCCACAGGAATTCATGGCCACTAGTGATTCTGCTTCAACACAACTATTTGGAGTGATGTACACCACCTTTACTGTGCTCATGGATTCCATGGCTTTTTCCAACGGGCCCTGGGCCATCTTAGGCAAATCCTTATCTTATATTTTAAAGTTAGCTCCTATCCTATGGTGGGCCCTACCCTCCAGGCATGTGGGCAGTCCGCCTGCAAGCTCTCAGGAACCCCCCACAGGATGGATCCCTGACAAATAGCAATATTTACTTCTTTCAGGTAAAAAGTGTCTGTGGATAGAGAGGGCTCTTCATCAGGGGTATCATCCAAGGGTTGACAGGTGTAGGGTTTGATGACAATATATTGTTCTTTGTTCCCAGCCCTTGCCTAACTCTTCATCTGTTCAGCATTAAAGTCATCAACTATGATTTGATAAAAAGCATAGCCTGAGCAGCTCTTATCAGAGACAAACAGCCTGGAGCTACTAAAGAAATTCTCATCTAAGAGAATAGGGCATGTATCACCTTTGGCCCCTGGTTTAGAACAATCAGGTGAAACATTAATGACAGATTTCTTAGTGGAGTGAGATATTTATGTCTCTACTCCTCTCTGCCTTTTCCCTGTGGCAATTTTTCCTAGGGAAAAAGCATATGTACACCTTTTTTTGAGGCGCAAGTATTTTCATAGGGAACGTTATGGTTGCAGCAATGTCAGTTCATCTTATATATATCAGTCTTAGGAGCAAAGCACCCATTTACTTCTTCACAAGTTGGGGAAGTGAGCAGATGTCTAGGTTTTGCAGAGGCATTTAGCAGCCCATATGTGTCTTCATATTGTCAAGGATATAGTACCATGCTGTCAGTGGTACAGTTATCCTAGAAGGCATGCATAAGTTTTTAATACATGGCTTTATGTGGTTTAACATCAGTGTGTTGGACAATGTGTGTATTGTAAACAGTAAGAGAGCCAGATATTGTGAGTACCTTTGCCTCCACATAAAAATGATCAGCAAAGTTGACAATGGATTCATTCTTTCAAAATTGAATCATTAATAATTTTTTCTTCTGTTTGGTTACCCTAGCTAAGAACCCAAACTCCTAGATAAGTGCAGCCTTAGACTGTCACAGTAAGTTCCATAATGCTGTGGATTGTTTGGCAAAGTAGGAAAGCGCAGAAAGACCAAAAACCTTTAACAAAACTGACTTATTTAAAGGATTTGAATCAAACAGTTATTTGGAAATGGGGTTACGGCTGCTCTGGTTTGCCAGTCAAATCTGATTCCCCCTGTAAGTTCAAGTTGATAAATTGGTGTAATTTAAGGGTCATCAGATATGAGCTTGTTAATCAGCATGGTTGTCAGAAATTGGTCACTCAAGGGTTCTTTGCAACCTGGACTAGATACTCACTTGACAATGTGGAAGGAATAGGAGCCCAGGATCCAGGCAGTATTTCTTAGTCAAGTTTGATATATATTGAATAATTTTCACTGTTTCAACTCTTAAGAGTTGAGTCCTTCCAAAATTCTACTCAATAAAATCAATTATCCCTTGTTCTAATCTTTATTTTAAATGCATCCTGTAGTTGGCCTTTTGCGCTACATCCCCTACAATTTAATCCTTAGCAGGATTATTACTGAAAGATGGGGGCCTGCTGTCAGTACTTTGTTGTTGTTGCCGCCAAATGTAAATTCAATGCCTGCCAATCTTGGAGCTGTTCCCCCTACGTCAAAGCTAAAACTCATGTGCTATCCCAATGTCCTGAATTCCATGCTGAAGACACTCTGATTCTCCTGTAGGCCATTTATCTAGAACTTTTCTGGTTGGGGTTAATTATTTTACTTAACCCTAGTATCTCATTTGTAAATTTCACAAAATGGTAATTAAAGCTGCATTGGTGGTTACTGTAAATTCAGAACCTGAACATAAAAATGCGGGATTGTCAAATCCTTGGTCCAAATTTCAAATCACTTTTGCGGGCAACTCAGATGAGTAAGAATTAAAATATTTAATAAAATAAACCATTTAAAATGACTTTTTTTGTTTTATTTAAATTGGCAAATTTCAAATCTCTTGAGCAGATAACTCAACTAACAAAAGACAAAACACAGCAAACAAATGCGGGATACATGAATCAGAAATGTGGGATTCTAATGTATGATTTGAGATTTCCTGTATTTCAAACAAATCATAGACATCATGTAAAACTTAATAAATCTGAAAAGCAGGATTGTCAAATCCAAGAACCAAGTTTCAAATCATAATTGTGGTGAATTTGAAATAAATATAATTTATGGGTGTCTCAAAAAGAATGCTAAATAATATAGTGTGTATTTGTGCTGATTCTTTTAGGAATCATAGGTATTCTCAAAAATCACCCTATTCCAATTTAGGACGGCTAAAATTTAGATCATAATATTCACAAAATTAACATATATAACAATAAAATTGACTAAAATATACATTCCTCTTCTTGAGTTTAAAATTTAATAAAAATTTATTATGTCTTCTTTCAATAACAACCAAGTCAATGAGCTGTTCCCTGGCCTTGACAAAATCATGCAGGGCTAGAAGGGTCTCTTAACGGTGAAGCCTCCTTCTATGGCCACTCCCAACCCACAGGCCAATCCGAAAGCCCCACCCAGGAGTCTGTTCTTTCTCCTGCAACTTCCAGCATGGCCCTGTTTGCCCACCATGCACAGGCAGCTGCCAACCCAAATCCCTTATCAGCAATGGCATCTGGAACCAGCCATTTTAGCCATGGTGTAACCCAGAGAGCCCAGGACCCCAAAACAGCCAATCAGATGTCATTGACCAGTTCACAGATGGACATATCCCTCCCCCATCCAGTCAGCCTGCAAGACGCAGAAGAAAACTAATCACTCTGGAGATTGTTCTCAAAATGATTGAAAAAGAGGAAAACTTATGTCCCTTGGGGAAATTGCGGCCGCAATGGGGTTTGCAAAGTCCACTGTGGCTGCAACCCTGTGAGTCCACACCAACTGTGGCCCCCCTACCAAGAAGACCCTGACTGGTGCCCATACTTCAGTCAAAGGTGACACAGCCCATCCCCTTATGATGGCCATTATGGAATGTGACCCAAGGATGCCCCTGGTCCAGGTACATCTCCAGTTGGGACTCCATGGCATCTTCACCAACAAAAGAACAGTGAATTTTTGGATGCACAGAGTTGTGGTTGCTGCTAGAATCTTGTCCAATCAAGTTCTCAGTGGCCCATTCTGGTAGACACTGACCCCTACAATTCAACTATTATTAATTTTATCAAAGGAAGGGCAATGAAGGCCCTTAATGACGTGATCTTCCTGTTGTATGCTAAGATATCTGCAAGTATCCAAGACTTTGGAGAGAAGTGTATCCAGTCTGATGTGTATAAGCGCAGCCCAATATTGTATTGGTTTGTTGGGGTTTTATTGGGAGTTTTCCCATTGGGTGTCAATTATTACTCAGCAATATTGAACACCACAGATAAGTATGCCTACCAGACAGAGCTCAAGGCCATGCTGGAGGAGTGGGCCACAAAAAACACCAGGCACACAGTTGTACTGAGTGCGGAGATGGAGCAGCAAGAATGGGCAACCCAAGAAATCAGGGCTGCAGGGCATACCTGTTGGTCCTACCCCATCAACTACACCAATATGCATCTTGCAGATGTATGTCTCTACAATTTTGGTTCTGCCCTCAGGCACTTAATCCCTGCCACCTACAATGAACTATGCACCAAAATTGATAAGGGTTATGAGCTTTTCCCTTCTGCGTCTGTCCAGGACTTATTTGATCTCATCATCTTCTATGCAAATGATAGTGATAAGTCCAGAAAGGACCCCCGTCTCCCCCCACGCCAGTCCATCTGTTTTGTCAAGCCAATATATATGACTGAAGAAGAATTCAAGCAATTGAAGCAATCAGCTCTTGCTGCCTCTTCCCAGTCAACAAACCCTGCCTTTCCAACCCCCTCATTAAGCCACCTGCCTTCAAACCCTGACTCCCAAACCACCACCCATTCCCTCACCACTATCTCCAATGCCGTCCCTTTCATAGGCGCAGATGAAGGCAATGTTCATTTTGCCCATGCCCTCCCCTTCCTGTCCTTTGATTAGTAAATAAATCTTTTCTTTGTGACAACTTATTAAAATTGATATCTCTCTTTCGATTCATAATTAATAATATTTTCTTTTTACATTAACAACATTTTCCATAATTAATACATTATTGTACATTTTACAAATAGCTTAAAATTATGAGCATACATATTTTTCATCATCATTAATAAATTAAAGACAAAAAACGTAAATATTGGATTAGAATATTGCAATTAGACATCAGCTCTTGATATTTTGATATTATGTGCATAACTCAATGTATTTTGAGAAATAAAATCCATTGTAAACTTGGCCTTTTCCATTATAATTTAATGAAATGGATTGTGTTTATATTAGGGCCATTAACACTTAGTACAAATATTGATACATAGTGCATTTTAAAGTCTGTATATTCACCTATTGGTATTAATTCTATAAAATTTTCAGTCAGATTTGGAAGGTAATAATGCAATGTGTTAATAGAATACTGTTTATTGTGATTAATTGGCTGATGTTCTTTGCTGTGGTGATTGTGCATTTTCTGATATTTATGCACTAGCATCCAATTGGTTGGCTTCACATCCAATCACAAAGGTGATAGAAAAACAAGCCGCTACCCCAACCACATCCAGTCTCAGGGTGGTGGCTTGTTTTCCTATTGCCTGTGTGATTGGACGTGAAGCCAACCAATTGGATACTTGTGTGTAAATATCAGAAAATGCACAATTGCCATGACAAAGCAAATAAGACAATTAATGACAATAAACAACATTCTATTAACACATTACATTATTATTACCTTGCAAAATCCGACTGAAAAGTTTACAGAATTATTACCAATAGGTAAATATACAGGCTGTAAAATGCACTATGTATCAATATTTATACTAAGCGTTAATGGCTCTCTAATATAAACACAGTCAATTCATTTTTAATGTTGAAATAAAAAACCTAATTTACAATGGTTTTTTTAACAAAATGCATTGAGTTATGCACATAATATCAAAATATCAAGAGTTGATGTCTAATTGCAATATTCTAATGCAATATTTACGTTTATTGTCTTTAATTTAATAATGATGATGAAAAATATGTATGCGTTGAAGATAGTACTATAAAAACCAGTTTTTTGATGGAAATCAAACAAAATGTCAACAATCTATAACTTGATCAACAAATTAGAAGCACACCTTCAAAAAGTTGTTGAAATAGAAAAAAAATATCAGGAAAATAGTGACAGGAAAGCTGGGTAACAAGGGCCAGCCACTTATCCAGTCAAAAGAAGATGCTCTGGATAAATTGGGAAAAATTATAGATGAAAAGAACAAAGAAGCATTACTTAATCTACAGGGAACACTTTTATCAAGTCTGAAGTTCAACAACATGGCCTAAAATTCTTGGGAGTTCTGGCAGGGGGCCAAAAAAAACAATAAGATCAAACTACTTGAAGGAACAGAAATTCAAAAGGAAATCAACACCAATGAAGAGGAAAACAATCAAATGGAAACAGATGAAAATGAAACACAATCAAGAAATAGAAGCGCTTCAAGAAATACAGAAGCTTTATCAAATGAAAACCAAGAAGAAACACAAGTTGTAAGAAAGATAAGAAAAATTAAGCCTAGAAAAATTAATGAAGAGCATCCAACACTCATGAAGTTTGCCGAAGTGGCGCCTGTGGCTGAGGGGACCACAGGGGAAACAATTAGTAAGTCTTTTTATGTTTTACTTATATTTATTTTAGTCATCACCAGGAATGGGGATGAGGTTGCAAAAGTGGCAACTTATACGCCAAGTTGGTTTTAAGGGGGTTGCCAGTCACTGGTGGCCCCTGTAAAACAAATAAATAAGAACCAAATAAATAAAATAATTCGACATAATATAATCACTTTTTTAATATTGAAGCTCAAGATAGGGAATATTCACCACCTGCAGGGTGCTCACCATGGATAAGGGAAGCATATGAACTTGGATCAAATATCAAAATCAAAGAAACAAATGAAATTTGTGGGGATATAAAACTGGCTTTGATGAATACATATACAAAAGCATTCAACAATTCCCCTTCACAAACATCAACAAATATGAAAAGAATTTAATAAAAACTGACTTTCAAATAGGAAATTAATTTTGAAATCTGCAATTTTTAATGAAGTTTTTAAGGCACTATCAAATAAAGTCGGGGATGCAGTCCTCGTGAATAATTTTAAACCTTTATTAATATTGTTTGCCAAGGCCTGGGGGGCTGATTCAAGTCAGGCGCTCCCAGAACCCTCTTCAAGTTCAACCAAACATCCTACATTAATAGGTTAGTTCAAACATTCAAAAAATTATGCATGTTCTCAGAAAAGTATACCTTGCAAAGAATCCATGTTGCTGTATACCTGGGAATCCTCCTCCACTGCATATTAAAAAACAACGTCAAAAAGTTGGAGGATGTACCTATTCAAATGGATATTTTTGGTGTAGCCCTAAACCGCAAGAAGACACCACCAGGATAAAGGACAGTCAAGCACGTCCTGTATGACTCATTTGCATTGGCAACGCTTTACAGGTACTATGTGCCCCCCAAAAAACCTACTAGTTGATTCACTCACCCGCCTGCCTTTTATCAAACAATCAGCAACCACTGGGGTACAGGGCGCCACCCCTCTAGTAATCACATCCAGGGTTTCCACCACGTACAGAAGAGTATGTGGATTCAATTAGATGCATTAGCTGAAAATTTAATTTTGGGGTATATTTCCCTGGAATAATCACATTCCCTTTGCAGTTAGCATCCCCCAATAAATATTTTCCCCTTGCAAATTAATTTTTTTTACTTTTTATATTTTAATACTAAATTTTTTAATACTGAAATATCTACAATTAAATTTTACTATAAAAATTTTAATATTACATATTTAAATATTAAAAAATTTAGTATCTAAAAGTTAATATTAAAATTTTAATAATACATATTACAATATTAAAATTTTTAATATCAAATATTTTGATATTTAATAAAGCACAATTATATAAAATTATTATATTTTGATTATTTAAACTTTAATATTTTAATTATAATTTTAATTTTAATATTTTAATTTTAATTTTAAATTTTAGTATGTAAATTATAATGTTAATATATCTAAATATATTACAAGACATTAGTTAAAGTTGCAACCACATCAAATATTAAAAATAAGTTAAAAATGTTTTTATTTATTAGCTTGTTGAGTACGGGTTTATTTATCATATAGATAAACATTGAGAATTGAATTTATCTGCATCATGCGGCCCGCTACACTATTGTTCTAAACAAATGGTTGTTTAGAACTCAAATTACTTTTCCCTTGTAATGTGATTTGGTATACATATTTGATATACTTGACCTTTTTCCTAAGTACTAATTAGTAAGCAATACATGAAAATCATTGGTGGTTGTGTCATGTGGTTATAGTGGCACTGAAATAACAAGGATCAGATGATGATATGCAAGAAAATTTGTGGCTTAAAAAAGCCAAAAAACTATCAACAAGTCACAATTACTTAAATAAACTAATTTAATTCTATCTTTTTTAATTTATTCATTTGTTAGTGCAAAAGCCAATAATAGTATTCAGTGCATTATAATAAAAATATTTGTCCTCATACCTAGTATAATTAATTTTACCTACCTTTTCTATATATTCTTAAATGTTTATAATACATTCAAACGTCACATTATTATATATAAATAACAATTATTGAGTCCTAATAAAAACAAACTAAATAAAATTAAAACTAAAAACCTGGAGCGCCCATTTATCTGATTGGCTCAGAGGCCAGGGCTTTTGGGAGGAAGGATTCTGAGTGCTCATAGAAAGCCGCCACCACATTGGGTGGCATTGCAAATTGGCTGATCTTGAGAATGTTGAAGAGAACCTCTGTGTCCTGAGGGAGGCCTTGTTTCACCTTATTCTTGATCCAACCAAACACCTCCTTGATTGGATTCAGAAATGGAGAATAAGGAAGAAGGAAGAGGAGTCTCATTGGGCAGTCTGCAAGGCGGTAGCTGGCAGAATGGCTGTTTTTGTTGATGGGGGGATTTGGACAGACCAGATCCTCTTTGCGGAGCCCAACATTATCAAGCACAACAATGTTGGTTGTGCCGCTGTAATTTATCCAAAGGTACTCCTTGATGGCTCAGAGAAAATTGAGAAAGGTCCTGCTGTTATGGGAGCCTTTAATCATCTGATACTGGTCCAACCCGCGAGGACTAAGAAGCGCAACCATTGAATAGTTCTGGGAACAGACAGCTGCACAATGGGCTACATTGTCCTTGGACCCCTTCTCAACCCACCCATGCCTAGACCTGAGTGAGGAGAAAAACAACAATTTGTCAATATAAAAGAACTGAACATTCCCAGTCTCCTTTAGTGCCAGATATGTCTTGTCATAAATGCATCAATTCTTGATGGTTTTTTCACTGTTCCTATTGTACAGAGTAACTCTGAGCACCTTCCACAAGAAGCCCAAATCAACCATTGCTATGTAAACAAGGGTTTTAGAAGCAGAAAGCCCAAACTCTGTGACAAGCATTGATTGGACAGCAAGTGTGTCCAGGTGGCAATCCTTGGCTACCTGCTGCTTGATTGCATCAATATGAACGGGCTGTAGGAGTTTGGGCTGCCGCTTAGCCTTGGTGGATTCAGCAATTTGCCCAGTGTTGCCATACTTGGTGTTGATGTTGGCAATGTATCTGGCTGTGACACCAAATTGGGACGCAATATCCCAAACCACTATTCCCCCGTTCAAGCAGTTGAGGAGAGCTTCACACTCACTATCTGTCAACTGACACTGGCCCTTGGCAGGTACCACAGGATCCTGGCTACCAGGCTCAACACAGGGGACAGGGACCTTTGTGTAGAAGGTGGGATCACGCTTGCTTGCAGTGGCGCTGTCAATGGTTGAATACACAATAGGCGCAGATGCTTCCTTGGTAGGACATGCCATTTTGAAAACAGCATCTCAAAAAACGCCATCTCAAAATATGCTATCTTAAATTTCTGCTACTTCAATTTACTAGTAAAAATGCCATTCTGATTTACGGCATTTTGACTAAGAAAAAACAGTTTTAAAATTTTAGATTTTTTGAACTCCAAAAATTACCCAAAAAATTCCCAAAAATAAAAATTCAAAAAAAATGTCTAGGCTTAAAAAAGCCTCAGAATTCCAAATCTGCAATAAAAAATGGGGTCAAATAGTAGCAAGATAATTGTGTAAAGCCCAAAAGTTAAAATATACCCAAAAACAACCATTTTCATCTATTTTAACTATAAACTATACTTTAAAATAAGCATATAATTGTACCAAATACTAAAAAGTCAAAAAATAATAAAATTAAAGAAAAGAAGAGAGAAGATAAAGAAGACTTTATTAGTAAAAGGGCTCAAATATTAGTAGAAAATGCAACTGAGATAGCTTGGAGATGCTCAAGCTTTCTATCCTTGGGATAGTAGGCAAGGACCACCTTTCTGATCATAGTGTAATTTTTACTGCCTTGGACTGCTTGGGGTGATTGCCCTTGGTCATCATACAGTCTTAAAGAGCCAGGCAGAGATGGCCTGTTGGGTTTTTAAATGGATGAGGATCTTGTTAAGTTTGGGCTTTTACCCCAGAATCTTGTGGCAAATCAACTATGCCACCCTTCAAGGGAAGAGGTGGTCTTGTTAGGAAATCTTTTACCTTCTTAAAGCAGTTCCATGTGATTGAGTCACTGCCTTTTCTAATGTGGTGTGCTCCCTGAAAAATACCAACCCATTGAGTTTCAAAATACTCAATAAAGGGCGCAAAGGCTGCCTGGTTGGCAATAATGTAAGGATGGCGGAGGAGGGCACCGTAAAAGGCATTAATCTCCTCTTTTTGCACAAGGGCAAGGGCAGCAAAGCAGTTGAACACGTCCTTTGCTTCATTTGTGCCTTCAGTGTATACCAGCTCATGAAGTGCAGAGCACTTTTGGAGGCGGAGGCAAAGTGCCTGCCAGAAGTGGAAGTAGCATCCCTGAGGGGAACTCTTGAAGACTCTAATAAAAGCCTTGGCCTGAGCCTGCTCAAAATCTACTATCAGATATTCATGTTAGGGAAGGCTTTCAGGCTTTTTTCTTGATTGGGGCGGCTTCCTCTTCCTGGGACTGGGCCTTTTTCTTGCACCCTCTAGTCTCCTTTGGCTCCTCTTCAATGGTTGGGAGGATCTCATCCAACTTGGCCTTTAAAATTGTGAGTGCCCAGACATAGGTTTCCTGCTTCTTATTTGGGAGGAAAAAGAAGACCAGGGGAAGAACTAGATTGCAAATCTGCCCATGGATATTCCAAAGCTGGCTGAAGAGCTTTGGGCAGGTAAAGAAAGTGCCATCTGTGAGCCAGGTCTTGCATTTTAACAGGTTGCAAAGATCCTGGCTTGTTGCAAAGCAGATGATCCGCTCTGGGGAATGTTGCCCATCATTGTGAAGGAGGAATCTCTCTTCATGCTGTGAAAGCTTTTTCTCCTCAGTTAAAATCAACTGGTCAATTGATGTAGCACTGACGCCTTCAGTGCTCAGGGCATATCTCTGGTCAGTGAGATATCTCTGTAGTTTTGAGGTGCCACCAACAGTTGCCAGTTGGGTATCATTTAAATTAAGGGGCGCATCATTGATAACCTCAGTTACAGTTTGATCCTTTGTGGTTGGGATCAACTGGCAAAGAAACCAACAGATAAGTTGATAGAGAGGGTCAAAAGGCTTGGCGCAGTTGTGGTTAACAGTAAGGGCCTTAAATCTGGTGAATCCCTAAGTTGTGAGCCTTGCTGGACAGCCAACGTTATCACATTTGAAGTGATGTTGACAGATGGGCTTCTTCTTGTTGTTGCAGCTGAAGCTGTAGCTCTTGTGGACAAAGCCAGCACCCCCTTTCTTTCTCCTAATTGGATAGCTGATATGGTATGTTGTTGGCACAGCAAAGGTGTCATTTTGGTTGCATAAGTTGTGGATTGAGTTAAGATCCCAGAGCTCAATTGGCTCATCTGCAGGAGCACCAGGCTCAGGCTCCTGCTCCTCTTCATCCTCAGGCTCTGAAGTGGGGTCAGAATAGCAATTGAAGTTGAACAACTTCTCTTGAGGGTCTGAAGGGTAGTAAACAAAAGGAGAATGGGGAGGGGTTGGCCTTGTTTTCTCAGTCTCTGGTGAGGGCGTAGGTGTCTTGGGAGGAGCTTTACCCATAGCAGGATGCTTTTTAGGGGTAGTTTTGGACTTCTTGGCCTTGGGAGAAGTGGTCTTGCTTTTGGAGGCCTTGAAGGCCTTGGACGCAGCTTTGTTGATGGACTTGGGAGGCATCTAAAAGTGAATTAGTATCAAAATATGAGCAATTTGGGGGTTGTTTTTAAAGAGAAAAATGAGAATGTTTTTAATAAAAAAAAGTATCAATTTTTTTACATAGAATTGTAGAGGAGATTAAAAAATATATACTATCAAAATTTCAATGTTTTTTATTTTGTAAAAATAATTCTTTTATTAGTAACGCAAGTATGCAAAACTTTGAGTTTTGACTGAAAACTTGCAGTCAAAATGGTGTTTTCAAAGTGACGTAATTGAGGTTTTGTAGCTCAAAAACATAGTGTTTTTGACCATTTTTTATATTAAATTAACAAATTTACGGTGGAGCTACCTCAACCGGGCCAAAGAGTAAAACTTAGAATTTCTCAAAAACTAGCTAATATAACTGGGAGTAAAAAGTACCCAGTTGTTTAGAGAAGGCAAAAATATATATATTTGCAAAGTTTTATATGTTTTCTTACATTTTTTATTAATATTGTTTTTGATGTGAAACTATACTTTTGAAAAGTGGAAAGCAAGAATTGAGGTGGGGGAATCAATATAGCGTAGCCTGGCATCATATGTAATTTCTCCTTATTTTCCCCTATCCATTGTGCGCCTTGAATCAATTGGGTGATATGAAACTCAGTGAAATTTGAAGTGATATAAATTGAAATGGCGTAATCATCCCCTTCCATATTAAAATCACTATTAAAAATTTTTATTGAGGAAACCCTTATCAATTTACCCATGTATAATAAAGTTATAAATTACATATAACAAAACTGGTTTTTTTACCCAGCAATGACAATCACTAGAAAGACTATCATAGTGGTGACTATTTAGGTTGTTCTTATTATAAGTGTCTTAGATTAATACTATAGGAACATCTTCTGGCACTATATCACAGGCTTTTTTTAGTTTGGGTATAAGCTCATTTTAGTTTAAGATAAATGGCGCAATTTGAAATGACGTAAAGTCAAGATGGCGTAAACACGCCCCACACTAAGTGTTTTCATATGTAAATAAAGTTAGAAAAATAAGATTTAATTAATCTGACTCAAAGTGACAGAATCAAGATGGCGTAAATTTGAGATGCCGCATTATAAAGGTATATGTAAATTTTAACTATTTTATTGTTTATTTTATTTTTTTTGTGATTCAAAATCACTAACGCAAAAAAGCCATCTTGAATTACATTTGAGATGGTATTTTTCAAGATGCTGTTTTCAAAATGGCATGTCCTACCAGTTCCTCAGTGGTGGCCAATGGCTTGTAGGTGGTGTCAAAGACGCGGGGGCAGGAAGTAGCAACTCTTGGATCAAGAGTGCGGGGCCGGGTGACAACTGAGTAAACGGTGGAGGTGTAAGTAACCTTAGTGTTTACAGTGACCCTGGTGTAGGAGACTTTAGTAGCAGGCCTTGAAAGTGGCTTCTTCCTGGGATTCAAGCTTGTAGTTCTGGCTTGGGATGCGGGAGGTGGTTGGCTGGCGCTGACACCTTGGGAGGCCTGTGTATTAGCATGACTTCCCTCAAGTTGGGTTCTGGGTCTGTTCTTGGACCCTCTGGGACGCCCTTGTGGACAGGCTGCCCCGCAGGCTGGTGCAGGAGCGGGTTGAGAATGCAATTGACGGTCCATAAAAATAAAATAAAAAATGTATATTTTAGATTAAATATGTATTTATTTGGAGTTATTGGTTTAGTTGTGGGTAGTTGTTTTCTCTTGATTTAGCCTTGAATAGTTGCAGAATTTTTATATCCGTGATTTGAAGTGTATAATATTGTATCCTTTCTAGTTTTGGATGATTTTAAAGTTTAATAACTTTTTATGTCTAAACATGGTTGTTGAGATTGGATTTTTCATTTGATTTTAGTTGTGGGGAAACTTCTTGATTTGGGTTAGTGTTTTCTAGTGTGCTTACTGTACATTAAATTTGGATTCCAGTTCCTGCAATTAATATCTGAGTTTACTAGTGCCATTCAAAAGTGATTTGAAATTTGGTTCTTGGATTTGACAATCCCGCAATTTCAAAAAACATAGTAAACTTAATGAAAATGGCTGATGGATTTGAACGCTTCAAATCTGATTCCAGTTAATTCATTTTGTCCATTGAAAATATGTGGTTTGACTTGAACTTTGCAAAGTGTCTATGAGTTCCCGCATTTTTAAAAATCCAAATAAAAACACAAATAATTAATTTAATTAAAAAAGGCCATCCCGCAAAAGTGATTTGAAATTTGGACCAAGGATTTGACAATCCCGCATTTTTACGTTCAGGTTCTGAATTTACAGTAATCATTAACTATTTGTGGATTTGGTGGGTGAATCCCCACCACATGGAGACAGCTTCTTATTATCCTTGTGATTTCTGTCACATAGCCGCAGCATAAAACCAGTCATTCTGTGGAATGTGCAGGCTTATGAGGTTGGTGATAGCTTGAACAGCTTATTAAAGAGATCTGATAGCATTATCCTGGTCATTGGCTCCATAAATTGATATATCAACTTTTTGGATAAATGTATGTACATTCCCCTTAGGATCAAACTTGGAAAGGTTTATAGATTTGAGCCTAGTGGTGTCTTCCTCAGGGCTCTGGCATCTGGTGGGAAGAGGAAAATAATCCTGGCATGTACATATAAATTGATTTTTGATGGGATGCCTGTAAAGTTCCAAGTCCTGACATTAGCTCTGGACAGGGATAATTATCCAGACCATCAAAAAAGGCGGGCTGCGTTCAGGCAAAGCCTCTTCAAAACCTGGAGGACCTGGCCCACACTGTGGACAAGCGTTTGGTACTGGCCTTCATGGCTAAAACCCCTTCCCTTCTCTGGAGTTCCCTCCAACTGAAGAGGAGACTTTGATCCAGCTGGATTTTTTTGCTTTCTTGGTTTCATCCTGTCTTGAAACAATTGGCAGGACAACGAGAAACGCAGGCCACATTGTACAGGGCTTGGCTAACCCACAGCCCAGGAAAATTGGGGATAAAATTCCACAATCAGTGGAATCCTGGTCAAGCAATTCCTCTGGCCTGGGAGTTCCTCAGCCCAAAGTAATTGGTTTTGGGAGCATCCAAGTGATGACATCAAAGGCAGGCATTAGGGATAATGTGCACCCTGAGTCCCTGGAATGCACCTAGCCAACTGGGTGGCTGTTCCTTACACCCAGGTCTGCTGCTCCTATTTTCTTGGGCCCAGACCATGAGAAGATTAGGCTGTTACTTTTAACTGGCTCCCCTTTTTTATTAATTTCCAAAACTCCTCTTTTAAACTCCCAGCACTATCACCCCCCTAAGCATATAATGGAAGAAAGGGCTGTCAGGTCACTTGATTACCAATTCCAATTACTAAATAAAACTCCTTATTTTGCAAATTTATTTTTACTTTTAAAGTTTTATTAAGTAACAAGGAATATTTTCCTGACTCCTGCCATTGTTCCTCCTCCCACTTTCCTCTGGTCTGCCTGCCCTGCTGCCCGTGTTTTTTTGTTGAGATTTGATCTAAAGAGGATCTGAACTTGGTTCAAACCCTTGGAATTGCCCTAGTGCTTGCAGACTGTCTGCCCAGAAGTTTTGGTTAAAAACTTTGTCTGAAACAATGTTGTCTCCCTTGTATAAGAAATTAATGGTGACTATGATACCCATCTTCCTTTTGTTCTGGACCATAACCCCAGGTATTTGGAATAGACTTTCCCTGGTTGCCCAAAATTCTATTCCCAACCCTTTTCTGCTCTCTAATGCCTTCTGTCATTTAATCCAGGTTCCCACCATCCTTACCACACTTGTCCAGTTGTCTTGGTCAGGTCCTTAACCTGAGAACCTTTCATCCTGTCCAGAATCAGGAACCAATGAACCCCCTTCCTTGGACTTGTATAACATCAAACTTACAACAGTCTCAAGTCACTCCCTCCCCTCCCTGCACCAAGTTTCCACTGTGGATCCAGATATTCCTCTCACCCAGGATTGTTCTCTGTGGTTGCTTACTGGTGCTTTGTTTATGGCCTTATACACCTATTTTCCTCCCTTTTCTTGGCCAACCTCTTTTGGGAGGCCTCTTTGAGCAGCCACCCAGTCCTTCACTAGATGGCATCCTGGTGATTGGTCCCATCAGGATAGGAGCCAGACTTTGCTAGTCTAGCCCCCCTCTCTTACAATGCCCCAGCCAAGGATTCTGAACAATTGGGACAAAGATTCTCCTTCAGGGTAGTAGGTATCACAAAGACAGGTGGTAGACTGTGTTAACTAGAGAAGGTCAAAGAAGCATCACCTTTATATAATAAGCTATTTAGATGAAACAGTGTAGTGCTCTCTTTAGATACACCTTGGTGTATATATGAGCTGGAAAATTGTTCCGGGCTATAACAGTATCAATTTTTCTTCAACTCCACACTAAACTTGGTCAGTTGTTCTTCTTGTGACAGAAATTTCAGGATAATAAGAAGCTGTCTCCATGTGGTGGGGAATCACCCACCAAATCCACATAGAGTTAATGATTAACCACCAACGCAGCTTCAGATACTGTTTTGTGAAATTTCAAAATGAGATACTAGGGTTAAGTAAAATAATAAACCCCAACCTAAAAAGCCCTAGATAAATGGACTGCAAGAGAATCAGAGTGTCTTCAGCATAAAATTCAGGACATTGAGATAGCACAAGAGTTTCAGCTTTGACAGTAAGAGGAACAGCTCTGAGATTGACAGGCATTGAATTAACATTTAGTGGTGACAACAACAAAGTACTGACAGCAGGCCCCCATCTTCCAGTAATAATCCTGCTAAGGATTGATTTGTAGGGGATATAGCGCAAAAGGCCAACTACAGGATACATTTAAAATAAATATTAGAACAAGGGATGATTGATTTTATTGAGTAGAATTTTGGAAGGACTCAACTCTTAAGAGTTGAAACAGTGAAAATTATTCAATATATATCAAACTTGACTAAGAAATACTGCCTGGATCCTGGGCTCCTATTCCTTCCACATTGTCAAGTGAGTATCTAGTCCAGGTTGCAAAGAACCCTTGAGTGACCAGTTTCTGACAACCATGCTGATTAAAAAGTTCATATCTGGTGACCCTTAAATTACACCAATTTATCAACTTGAACTTACAGGGGGAATCAGATTCAACTGGCAAACCAGAGCAGCTGTAACCCATTTCCAATCAACCGTTTGATTCAAATCCTTTAAATCAGTCAGTTTTTTTAAAGATTTTTGGTCTTTTTGCGCTTTCCTACTTGGCCAAATAATTCCCAGCATTATGGAGCTTACTGTGACACTTCTAGTCCTCTCATTGTGTTTTTGAAGGGGCTTAATGAGGTTTTTACACTCTACCATTCTCTCACAGCCTATTTCAATGGTAGCTTCTTGTACCACAATCCTTTCATTTGCCTCTCTAATGATGGCTTAAAGGTCTTGGATTTCAACCATGAGTATGCTCCCCTGTTTTTCTTGCTTAACACTTTCTTCACAGATTTCTGGGAATTTAATGTTGTTAAAGATAGCAAGGCTTTCTAACTGACATTGTATTTTGTCTATTTCAGGAAGGGTAGCAGAAGTTCCGGTGACTTCCTGTTATTAGGATGTTAAGAACAACTTTTATCTACTTCTTTGCATAGAGAAGTCATGTTTTTCTTCAACACTGGCTTGAGATGGTTTTCATACTTCACAAAATTGTTTTTTAGTTTGACAATATTGCCATCAGAAGCATTGACCAGATTTTCAATCTTCATAGTTTCAAACTGCATGGTATGATAAAATGATTCAGTCCTTTTTGTAAGAGCTCAAGTTTATTCTGTACATCTTGAATCTCTGTGGCACAGAGGATTGTCTCTATCTAGTGAATGCCCTGTTGTTGAGAAGTATCCTTTACATAATGTTTTATAACAAGTATATGACAAGTCATATCATAGCACCAGGGTTAGAATGCCCCTTGCAGGTCTAAAATATCAACTAAAATTCCTTATAACTGGGTGTTCAGTTGGTTCAAGAGGTCATTGAATTGTTGAGTGTAAGCTTAGAACTCTGTAAAGCTATTGTTCAGGAAGTTGGCTATAAAATCCTGTTATTCTTGTTTATGATCTAAGTAGGCTACTAGATCTCTCAAATCCATATGATCTCAAGCTTGCACTGCCAGTAGATGTTAAATTGCAGGACACACAAATTTTTCATGAAATTGATAAGTTGTTTGGTGTTGGTAAATTGTTCCAAGTTTCTAGCTTCAGCATTAAGGAAGCTTCAGAAAAATGATAGCAGCATTTGGGTATCTATGTGACAATAGAAAAGAGAAAACTGCACACTTTCAGGTTTGTGGGTGAGTTTTTATCTAGTGATGGGATTAGAGGCTATGCTAATGATAGTAGCTCATTTTACATGTGTGGGCCAATTAGGGGAGGCAATAGGCAACTCAGTACATCTACTATCCAAAACTAAAGAAAGTCTGTTTACGTCAATATGATCTTCTTCCTGATGAAACCGTCAATCTATTTCTATGTTGCTGGTCTCCATTGGTGCTCTATTATATTGCTTGTAGAAGCTGGTAGATAGTAGAGCAGCTGGTTCCTGATTAGCTTCTTCTACAGATGATTATGTGGTGCCACTGTATTGAGCACCATTTTTTACACTTTGAGTATTAAAGCAACTGATTTCTTCAGTAGTTTTAGGGCACAGAGAACTTGTTTTAGACACTGTCATTGTCAGGGATCCAGTCTTGGGCGGCCAGCCCGTAGTTTTCAGGGGTAACTTGGGCCAGGTTTTTTGCAGGAAATGCCCACCACAAGAGGGGAGCTAACTTTAAAAGGTAGGAGGCAGACTTCGCCACCCAAGACCACGGGCCAGTGGCCAGGATTATAGTGTCAATCACCCCTGTGAGGGTGATGTATACAATCCCAAACAGCTTGCCAGAATGGTTGGTTGGGAGGTTGGGCAAGGAAACGGGCATAGGTTTTGGGGTCACGGGCGGTTCCATGGACAGGTTGTAAGCAGGGAGATAGTTGATTTTCCCTCTGAACAACTTAGGTGTTGAAAATATCCATGGGCCTTGTGGTTGTATCTAACTGTGGATTGTATGCGGGCCAGGGGATTGAGATCAAGTATCTTTTCTGAGGTGTATTCCTTGTATTCAGACTTCAAAGAGTAGTTGGTAAAGTAGACAGGTCCAAAGGGTACACCAGGAGGATGGAAAACAGCAGGCAGTGGGGCAGGAGATCTAAAACTGAATTGGTAGACAGCAAATACAAAATAAGGCAATAGCTGTATGGGCCAAATTAACATAACCTTTATTCAAAAATGGCAATAAGTTTGGAGCGCAGGGTCCTTTGGTCTATATAGCACCCTCCTCCAAACTTAATATTTTCCATAGGGGGTTCATCAGGTCATTGGGAAAGGCAGGCCCAGGGGGACTGGGGTTTGGGTTCAAAGGCAGCAGAATGGCACTTGGCCCAGGAGTTCTTTCATTGGTCAAGAATCTCAAATTGGCTACCTGATTAACTTGCTTTAGAGTCATGGTCATGGGGTCAGGCTGTGGGCTTGTGCCTCTTCCCGGGGACGGCTCTTGATTGGCCACTGGTGTAGACTTCAAATTCATGAAGCTAATAGTTGCCGCTTCAGTACCTCCATTAGGTTCTGTGATTAGTCTTTCATTTGGTGCAATAAATTCCTTGGTTTAGCCTGTTTCACTGCATGGGCCAACATTCTTGGTATCAGCTTGCAGGGGCTTGATTCCAGCAAAACATGGCAGGCGGTCCTTTGGTCCACAGGCCCAGCAGCCTGAGGGGGTCTAGGATCAGGGGTTGATTCCTGCTCCCGGGCCTGGGTTTCCAGAGAGGAAGAATTGTCAATTCTGATAGTCATATATGAGGATACACTTAGTACTTTATTAGAAAAGCTAAGAGTAATAGACAACATAATTACTTCTGAGGTGTGGCTTCTGATTACACAGAAGCACTTTTGAATAAAAGATAATGTTATTGTAATCAAAGTGATTGTACTTATATCATTCCAAGAAGCTGCTTTCTGAACTTCTAGCAATGACTTCTAGGAAATTCTGGCACACCCTTATTTAAGGATAATGTTTATTTTATGTTTGGGGCTTAAGATTAATCAAACAATAAGATATCAATATTTTTCACCTAGCACAGGTGGCTCTCACTGGCTTAGGAGTTGATGGCTTTAGTATTACTTCTTTCTATCTTGGTTATGTTTTCAAATTTTCTGCTTAAAAATACAGCTGATTCAAGAGATTCAAAATTCAGGTATTTGACCCTGACACTGCCACAGCGCTCAATGTAAAGTTAGGCTGGTACCTTGGCACCTAAAATGTTTTCTAAGTGGTGCTACAGCGCTTTAGAGCTGAGGATTCTACTGTGATAAAATTTGGGTTGATAGTTGGCTTACTACATATTGATAAGTTATGAGAGCCAATACTATTAATTTATTCTGGCATTTTTGCTACAATTGTCAATTGCTTGGTGAACAATTTTCAACAGTTGGAATTCAATGTGAAGTTAACATGATTGTCTCCTTCAGTATCACAGCTGCACTGTTAGCCTGTGTATGATGGAACTAAATAGTACTTGTCCCTGACATTAGTGCTGAAATCAAATAGATGGGTACATAAATTATGGTTTTTTTTATGATAATTCTCTGACCTGGTTGGCGTACCAGAATTATTGTATAGGATGTGAAATAATTCTGTGTGTTGTCTTGAGTGGTGATATATATACTAGTCAGAGTGTTTTTAAATTTCCCTATGTCTAGCCATGGGCCTCTAGTCCTTGCTGTGATCTTAATCATCTGACCTGTGAGGACTCAATTGGCTGCTTCAAGAGGTGCTGTGTTTTTGCAATAGAAAGGATCATGCTCTTGTGTGCAGCTTGCCTCTTGGGATGCACTGGTTGGGTGCGCCTCAGGGCTACATGTTTGGCTGCTGGTCATTGCACTGTCAGGTGAAATTATCTTCCTTTTTGTAGTAAAGACATTTCTACAATGTAAGAGTACACCTTTTGTGTGCAATAGTGGCTGGTGTTCAACCCGCGCCATTGGACTAATAAGGGAGGAGCAACTTGGAATTAGTCAGCAGAAAAGGAAAATTATTTGCCAGCAGATAACAAGTTGGATTTACTGACAGATAATCTTCAATTTGGTTACTAATGGTTTTGGTTTGGTTAAGAAATCTACTGACAGTAAAGCTCTTTATCTATACCTGCATTGGTGTAAGGTAAGGAAAATTCACTTATACAGAGATGTTTTGGTAGTCACATTTATGGAGAACAAAGAAAATTTTCTAGTGGCTAAGGTATCCACAAGAAATTACTGGCAGAAAATAATAAGCAATGTTATTTGCTAGCGTATATAGGTACCAGGGAATTTGCCAGTGGTGATAAATGATAGAAGGAATTCACCAGTGTTAAATCCCCAATGATAATCCATTTACTCTATAATTTGCTCATGTAGTAGCTAATAATCCCATTGTCAGGATTATGGATTTTAAACTGATATCATAGAGAATTTTCACTTGCATTCAGCCATTCTTTTAAGTTGTATTTTTGCAGCTATATCCCATTACAATTTTGGATTATTTTTGTTTTAATCTATTTAAGACTTTTAAAGAAGTCTCTTTTTGGGTTTTGAGCCCTGGTCTTAACACTAATAAGTTAGTCAAGTCCAAGCTTATCTTTTTTTAATCACTCAGAATTGAAGCATGAAGGCTTTTTGCTTCAGTTTGGTTTATCCACATACTTCATATTTGCCTTTTCTCTTGCTCTGCCTCCATCTTTGTTGCCAGGCATTTCTGTTGCCCCTCCAAGTTTTCCTTTAACCTCTTTTGGTTAGGCTGTTTCCCTTCCATTTTACCTTGAAAGGTTAAGCAGGTTCTGCTTAGAATTGTGGTATGGATCCCATTTTCCTTCCTGCAAACAAATCCTCACTTCTTTAACTTTTTTGGGCTAATGCTCATCTCCTTTACCTTTTACCTCAATTTCAGAGCATGATAAATACCTTTTGCTTCCACTCTCAACACCAAGCTGAGTTTGTTTGACTTGCACCTCAAAAGATACTTGTTAGTTAGTATTGCTTTTGTTAATTTGAATGCTTCTAGAAAGTTGCCATGGTTCCATTTGAATTTCTTTTTCACCACTTGATTATTTTTTATAATAGTACTCAAGCCTTGGTTCTTGATAGTTCTGATCCCCCTGTGGATACAGACAGCAACAGTGGCAAAATCAACTGTAGGGATGCAAAAGTGAAAATTCAAAAGTGAGAATCTAAAAGTGGCCAAGTCGACACTTTTTAAATTTTCACAATGGCTTTTTATAATAAAGTAACTACTTTTTCTTAGCTTTTTTAGCTGAGAGAATGAATAAAAAGTATTTTATATAGTCATAATAATTTTTAATTCCAGATGAGTTGTTTTAAATTAATTTTGAAATTTTAAAATTGTCAACTTGGCCACTTTTAGATTCTCACTTTTGAATTCTCACTTTTGCATCCCTACAGTTGATTTTGCCACTGTTGCCAATACAGACCAGTACCCTGATCTTGAAGTTAGTTTTCTGGATTGGTCTTCCATAGTTAAGACTGGTCTCTATTTTATATTCTTAGGATTAATAAATCATCTTAGTCCTCATTTTACTTCTTACAAGTGATTAGGGTTCTAATTCAGTTACTTTTACAGTCCTTGTCCCCTTTTTTTCTTGACAAATATAAATATCTTAGGTCTTAAGGCATTAGTTTACCACAACCTTCCCAGGAGCTTGCAGCCTTACACCCATTATATGGACAACATCACTAACCAGTGCTTGGTATGACTGACACTCATTGATAGTCAACCATCTGTGGCTTCACAAGGACTAAGAGAGCTGAGCATTGTCATGGAAGTTTGACCTAACAACACATACCTCATAAAAGGAATCAGGGCCCACACAACCGTGAAACTTATGCACCATGATTGACTCCACCTATACAAAGAAAGATATGCCCAAAGAATTTCACAATTACCGGTCCCCAATGTCAAACTGGATCAATCTCAGGCACAACTCCTAGATAGTCTCACAGAGATTCCAAAGCTCCGCTTTCCAGCACCCCAGGGAGAGATGTTTCAGCATCTTTAATTGCTCTCTCAGGGAATCATTTCCCCAAGAAATGACTCAAATACTGAATAGTCAGTGGCACTATTGTCACACTCTAATGTTGTATGAGGATCATACATCCCATATCCTATAAGTGCACTACCTGAACAAGCCTCATGACTGCCATGATGTACATGGTCAATATGTGGCTAGCCATGATACCATTTAAAATTTTCTTCTATATCAAATAAAGTATCATTCTCTTTGATTTTCACACTTTCATTATTTTACATATTACCAAGAAGTGTATACAAAACATTTACATTATTTTTTAACCACAATTTTTCTGGTAAAAATAACTATGTAAATCATTTATTTTCAAAAATATGCTCACCTTAGACCATAGTATTTGAATTCCAATGGTCTCTTATTGTGAATTAGAATCAAACTGGATCATAAGATAAACAGTTACGCTTTCATTGCTCAATAACTTGACTAAACTAAAAATGATCTGCTTAAACAAATTCTTTTTATGATGTGAAACATGCTCTAAAATAACCTTAAAGGATAGTATGAGAAAAGCTACCAGAAGCTGATTTGTTTGCAGCCAAAAAGGAACCAGGATGAATTAAAAAAGCGCAACATAATTTGTGCCAAATTTTTAAATGGCCTGGAATCCAATTCAAGCGGCAAAGTTGAAGTAATTTCTTTATGCTTCATCCAAATGAAACTTGGCCTGAGTGGCTGCAACAAGATTAAGCATGTCGATGAATGAATTGATAGAAACGCGTATCATCTTTTTAGAATTTGATGAAAACTTTCTAAATAGGAAGGTTAGTGATAAAATAAACCATTCTTTAATTGATGAGAGCATGTCTTAATGTAAACAATGTGAATAACTTTTACTATTATAAAAACAAAAAAGCCTCATTAAAATGGCTTAAAAATTGTATTACATCTATCTAAAGTAAAGACGCTCAAACAGATTATGACAAAACATATTACTGGGTAAGCTATATTTACACCAAAGGTCCATTTCTAAAACCAAATGTGCAAATAAATTTACCCGAAAAGGATACATGCTTCTTAAACCTGTCTTAGTTATCACCTAAGACTGTAATGAATTTCTCTTAAACCTGTCTTATAAAGAGCACCACATGAAAATCATGACTTTAATGTAAAAATACAATAAAAGTGAGCCAAATATATAAATATAAACAATGGTTTAGAGCAATCAGTTTCAGTGCAGAAGTAATTTAGATTAGATAGAGAATAATTTCGAAAACAATATCAAAGTCAAATCAAAAAAGAAAAGAGTTTATTAGCTTTGCTTGCCAATTCAATAGTTAAAACACATCAAAATACGTTCTACTGGCAAAAGAACCAGTTATCTGAGAAACGACTGACAATCTGTATACACCCTAAAAAATTGGATTCGGATCGAAGTGAAAGAGGCTATCATTGTATCTATATTTTAAAAAAGGCCAAATTAAAATACCACCTATACAATGAAAGCTATAAACGAATGTAAAAGGTAGCTCGAATAAAATATTTTCGTATAAATATATACTTGAGCGTTTTTATACTAGTCGAATTTTTGAAAAAAAAAAATTCAGAAAAATTGATCTTGTTCAATGGTAAAAGAAAGCCATGCTTTAGGGCATAGAGTTTATAGAATCAGCCGCTGTCGCAAAGCAATGAATTTAAACTTGTCATATACAAATATTTTAATTAAATGAAACTCGATTCAAAACAAGTTGATCCTTTCTTAGACTATCTCAGGAACAAAGGCTTGCAGTTTGATAATCAATTGCATACCTGGGATATTTAGAAGCAAAGCCAGAAGGCCAGTGGAATTAAAGCAACATATTATTTAAAACAAAAACAGAGAAAGCTTAGCATAAATGCTTAATAAGGCTTTTGAAACTGTCTTCCAAGACAACTGTGTATAGTTTCGCTTTACTAAAAGCATAAAGAACCTGCATTAGAAAACACAAAATATAGCCTTTTCTCCGGTTTACAAGCAATATTAAATGAAAAAGGATTATATTCGGCAATTCTTGCATGAAAATTTAAAATGTTTTTTAAAAGCACTTACGATTTTAGAATCGTTGGCGCTTCTGAATCTATGTAAATAGACCGCGAGATCTCATTATGCTTTAACTCTTTATCAACTTCCAGGACCTGTTTTGCAATGTGGGCAAACTTAGCACTAGGGAAGGGAATCTCAATTTCTCTAGGGTAGAATTTAAGCTTATAAAACAATATATATCGCCTACATTGAATGATCAAAGCTCATTATTCTTATATAGGTTTTTGAGTTAGTCACTCTATAGCCTTTTTATTTTTAATAATTTGACTCCTCAATACATGGATGGCTGATTCCATGAGAATCGCCAGAATTCATGCTGTCTCATGTCAGTCGGAATAAATTTTACGACCATGTGTGTGCATAGGGCTATGGAGGATTTGAAACAATGGCTGCTTTATAAAAAAGCAACCATTTGTCTCAGATCTGGAAACAGTTCTGGAAAATTGTATAGGGTATGGTTTTTCTGGAATCGTTTTCCTACCATAACCACATATGGATTTTTTTTCTGAATTTTGTTTTTAAATAAAATATATATCGTTTTTCCTTCAATTTTTAAAATAAAAAATACAACAATTCAGATGTGACTCTAAGATTAAAAAATAATTTTTTATTAAAGACATATCTTTATATCTGTCTCGTCTGGAAAACAAAAAGCTGTCTGAGACCTTTTTTTTGAAATTTCAGATTCCCCAAATGTAGGGAAATCCGAAAGAAGTATACAGGAAAGGGTGGACAGGACGATTACAGCATTTGCTGTAATTGTTCTGTTTTTTGGCCGACGCAGCCCTACGTGTGCATTAGAAAGGTCTGAATTAATTTTAGGTGATAGACTACTAGGGTTGCAGCAGACCACCCTTGACCAAAAATTGGAATTTGCCTGGCATTCAAAAAATGTGGATCTTAAATAGGTTTAAATAGAAATATATATAATCTGGATTTTTGGAATGCTGGGCAGAATCTGGTTTTTGTCTGGGGATGGTCTGCCACAATTCTAATAGACTACAGGATATTGATTAAGGTAACAACTGTCATAATTAACTCATTTTACATGTTGGCTTACTGAATGTTGACAATTTGTTGATATTCAGTAAGTCAACATTACTTTGGCACTTGGCCGCTAAAATTTGATTTCTCCCAAACTAGGGCTGTGTCGTCCCACCCCTGGACAAAACCCGGATTCTGTCCAAAGTTTCTGAAAATGTGGAAGGTAATATATTTTCTATTTGAAGCTGATTTCAAATCTGATCTTCCAGAATGCCAGAAAAAAGAAGATCTTTGTCTGGGGGTGGGACGACGCAGCCCTATCCCAAACTAAGCTAATTTTTCCTATTGGATTATTGAGTCAAAACTACAAATTTAAAAAGGAATAGTCCTACAGTTGTTGCAACATCTCTGATTACTCCCTCTCGGGGAATTAACACCCTGAGTAGTTCACCAAATGAATCACTGAATGGCTCACTGACTAATCATTAAGTCGGTGGCACTACTATCATTTGACCATCTATTACAGGAATCAAACAATCCAGATCCTAAGTGGAACACAACTTGAATAAGCCTCGTGACTTAAGAGGAACACTACTCAGATAAGTCCCATGACCATCATGATGTATACTGTAAATTCAGAACCTGAAATTAAAAATGCGGGATGGTCAAATCCTTGGTCCAATTTTGAATCACTTTTGTGGGCAACTCAGCTGAGTGAGAATTAAAATATTTAATAAAATCAACCATTTAATTTGACTTTTTTATTTATTTAAATTGGCAAATTTTGAATCTCTTGAGCAAATAACTCAACTAACAAAAGACAAAACCCAGCAAACAAATGCGGGATACATGAATCAGAAATGCAGGATTCTAATGTACAGTTTGAGATTTCCTGTATTTCAAATGAATCATAGACATCATGGAAAACTTAACAAATCTGAAATTTCAAGATTGTCATATCCAAGAACCAAGTTTCAAAACATAATTGCAAGGAATTTGAAATAAATATAATTTATGGGTGTCTCAAAAAGGATGCTAAAGGATCTAGAGTGGATTTGTGCTGATTATTTTAGGAATCATAGGCATTCTCAAAAATCACCCTATTCCAATTTAGGATGGCTAAAATTTAGATCATAATATTCACAAAATTAACATATATAACAATAAAATTGACTAAAATATACATTCCTCTTCTTGAGTTTAAAATTTTAATAAAAATTTATTATGTCTTCTTTCAATAACAACCAAGTCAATGAGCTGTTCCCTGGCCTTGACAAAATTATGCAGGGCTATGCAGGGTCTCTTAACAGTGAAGCCTCTATCTATGGCCACTCCCAACCCACAGGCCACTCTGCAAGCACTACCCAGGAGTCTGTTCTTTCTCCTGCGTCCTCAAGCATGGCCCTGTTTGCCCATCACACACAGGCAGCTGCTAACCCAAATCCCTTATCAGCAATGGAATCTGGAATCAGCCATTTTAGCAATGGGGTCACCCAGAGAGCCCAGGACCCCAAAACAGCCAATCAGATGGCATTGACCAGTTCCCGTGATGAACACATCCCTCCCCCAGCCAATCAGCCTGCAAAACACAGAAGAGAACTAATCACTCCGGAGATTGTTCTTGAAATTGTTGAAAAGCAAGGGAAGCGTATGTCTCTTGGGAAAATTGCAGCCGCAATGGGGTTTGCAAAGTCTACTGTGGCTGCAACCCTGCGAGCCCACGCCAACTGTGGCCGCCCTATCAAGAAGACCCCAACTGGCGCCCGTACTTTGATCAAAGGTGACACAGCCCATCCCCTTATTATGGCCATTATGGAACGTGACCCGTGGATGCCCCTGGTCCAGCTACGTCTCCAGTTGGGACTTCATGGCATCTTCACCAACAAAAGAACAGTGAATTTGTGGATGCACGGAGTTGTGATTGCTGCTAGAATCTTGTCCAATCAAGTTCTCAGTGGCCCCATTTTGGTGGACACTGACCCCTACAATTCAACTATTATTAATTTTATCAAAGGAAGGGCAATGAGGGCCCGTAATGACGTAATCTTCCTGTTGTATGCTAAGATATCTGCAAGTATCCAAGACTATGGAGAGAAGTGTATCCAGTCTGACGTGTACAAGCGTGGCCCAATCTTGTATTGGTTTGTTGGGGTTTTATTGGCAGTTTTCCCATTGGGCGTCAATTATTACTCAGCAATAAAAACACTGCAGATGGGTATGCCTACCTGACAGAGCTCAAGGCCATGCTAGAGGAGTGGGCCACACAAAACACTGTGCACACAGTTGTACTGAGTGCGGAGATGGAGCAGCGGGAATGGGCTACCCAAGAAATCAGGGCTGTGGGGCATACCTGCTGGTCCTACCCCATCAACTATGCCAACAGGCATCTTGCAGATGTATGTCTCTACAAATTTTTGGTTCCGCCCTCAGATGCTTAAAGCCTGCCACCTACAACAAACTATGCACCCAATTTGATAAGGGATATGAGCTTTTCCCTTCTGTGTCTGTCCAGGACTTATTTGATCTCATCATCTTCTATGCAAGTGATAATGATAAGTCCAGAAAGGACCCCTGTCTCTCCCCACGCCAGTTCATCTGTTTTGTCAAGCTAGTATATGTGACGGAAGAAGAATTCAAGCAATTGAAGCAATCAGCTCTTGCTGCCCCTTCCCAGTCAACAAACCCTGCCTTTCCAACCCCCTCATCAAGCCACCTGCCTTCTAATCCTGACTCCCAAACCACCACCCATTCCCTCCCCACTATCTCTGATGCTGCCTCTTTCACAGGAACAGATGAAGGCAATGTTAATTCCACCCATTCCCTCCCCTTCCTGTCCTTTGATTAGTAAATAAATCTTTTCTTTGTGACAACTTATTAAAATTGATATCTCTCTTTCAATTCATAATTAATAATATTTTCTTTTTACATTAACAACATTTCCCATAATTAATACATTGTTGTACATTTTAAAAATAGCTTAAAATTATGAGCATACATATTTTTCATCATCATTAATAAATGAAAGACAACAAACGTAAATATTGGATTAGAATATTGCAATTAGACATCAGCTCTTGATATTTTGATATTATGTGCATAACTCAATGTATTTTGTTTAATAAAATCCGTTGTAAACTTGGCCTTTTCCATTATAATTTAATGAAATGGATTGTGTTTATATTAGGGCCATTAACACTTAGTACAAATATTGATACATAGTGCATTTTAAAGTCTGTATATTCACCTATTGGTATTAATTCTATAAAATTTTCAGTCAGATTTTGCGAGGTAATAATGCAATGTGTTAATAGAATACTGTTTATTGTGATTAATTGGCTGATGTTCTTTGCTGTGGTGATTGTGCATTTTCTGATATTTATGCACTAGTATCCAATTGGTTGGCTTCACATCCAATCACACAGGTGATAGAAAAACAAGCCGCCACCCCAACCACATCCAGTCTCAGGGTGGTGGCTTGTTTTCCTATTGCCTGTGTGATTGGACGTGAAGCCAACCAATTGGATACTTGTGTGTAAATATCAGAAAGTGCACAATTGCCATGACAAAGCAAATCAGCCAATTAATGACAATAAATAACATTCTATTAACACATTACATTATTATTACCTCACAAAATCCAACTAAAAAGTTTATAGAATTATTACCAATAGGTAAATATACAGGCTGTAAAATGCACTATGTATCAATATTTGTACTAAGCGTTAATGGCCCTAATATAAACATAATCAATTTATTTTAAATTGTAATGAAAAAGTCCTAGCTTACAGTGGATTTTATTAAACAAAATGCATTGAGGTATGCACATAATATCAAAATATCAAGAGTTGACGTCTAATTGCAATATTCTAATCCAATATTTAAGTTTATTGTCTTTAATTTATTAATGATAATGAAAAATATGTATGCATTGAAGATAGTACTATAAAAACCAGTTTTTTGATGGAATTCAAACAATATGTCAACAATCCATAACTTGATCATCAAATTAGAAGCACACCTGCAAAAGGTTGTTGAAATAGAAAGAAATATCAGGGAAATAGTGACAGGAAAGCTGGGTAACAAGGGCCAGCCACTAATCCAGTCAAAAGAAGACACTCTGGATAAATTGGGAAATATTATAGATGGAAAGAACAAAGAAGCATTACTTAATCTACAGGGAACAATTTTATCAAGCCTGAAGTTCAACAATGTGGCCTAAAATTTGTGGGAGTTCTGGCAGGGGGCCAAAGAAAACAATAAGATCAAACTAATTGAAGGAACAGAAATTCAAAAGGAAATCAACACCAATGAAGAGGAAAACAATCAAATGGAAACAGATGAAAATGAAACACAATCAAGAAATAGAAGCGCTTCAAGAAATACAGAAGCTTTATCAAATGAAAACCAAGAAGAAACACAAGTTGTAAGAAAGATAAGAAAAATTAAGCCTAGAAAAATTAATGAAGAGCATCCAACACTCATGAAGTTTGCCGAAGTGGCGCCTGTGGCTGAGGGGACCACAGGGGAAACAATTAGTAAGTCTTTTTATGTTTTACTTATATTTATTTTAGTCATCACCAGGAATGGGGATGAGGTTGCAAAAGTGGCAACTTATACGCCAAGTTGGTTTATGGGGGTTACCAGTCACTGGTGGCCCCTGTAAAATAAATAAATAAGAACCAAATAAATAAAATAATTCGACATAATATAATCACTTTTTTAATATTGAAGCTCAAGATAGGGAATATTCACCACCCGCGGGGTGCTTGCCATGGATAAGGGAAGCATATGAACTTGGATCAAATATCAAAATCAAAGAAATGAATGAAATTTGTGGGGATATCAAACTGAACTTTGATGAATACATATACAAAAGCATTCAACAATTCCCCTTCACAAACATCAACAAATATGAAAAGAATTTAATAAAAACTGACTTTCAAATAGGAAATAAATTTTGAAATCTGCAATTTTTAATGAAGTTTTTAAGGCACTATCAAATAAAGTCGGGGATGCAGTCCTCGTGAATAATTTTAAACCTTTATTAATATTGTTTGCCAAGGCCTGGGGGGCTGATTCAAGTCAGGCGCTCCCAGAACCCTCTTCAAGTTCAACAAAACATCCTACATTAATAGGTTAGTTCAAACTTTCAAAAAATTATGCATGTTCTCAGAAAAGTATACCTTGCAAAGAATCCATGTCGTGGTATACCTGGGAATCCTCCTCTACTGCATATTAAAAACCAACGTCAAAAAGTTGGAGGATGTACCTATTCAAATGAATATTTGCCGCATAGCCCTCAACCGCCAGAAGACACCACGGGGATACAGGACAGTCAAGCATGTCCTCTATGACTCATTTGCATTGGCAATGCTATACAGGTACTATGTGCCCCCCCCCAAAAAACCTACTAGTTGATTTGCTCACCTGCCTGCCTTAATACCAAGCAATCAGCAACAACGGGGTATAGGGTGCCACCCCTCTAGCAATCACATCCAGGGTTGTCCACCACATAAAGAAGTGTATGTGGATCTAATTAGATGCATTAGCTGAAAATTTAATTTTGGGGTATAATTCCCTAGAATAATCACATTCCCTTTGCAGTTAGCATCCCCCAATAAATATTTTCCCCTTGCAAATTAATTTTTTTTTTACTTTTTAAATTTTAATACTAAATTTTTTAATACTGAAATATCTACAATTAAAATTTTACTATAAAAATTTTAATATTACATATTTAAATATTAAAAAATTTAGTATCTAAAAGTTAATATTAAAATTTTAATAATACATATTACAATATTAAAATTTTTAATATCAAATATTTTGATATTGGATAAAGCACAATTATATAAAAGTGTTATATTTTGATTATTTAAACTTTAATATTTAACTTTTAAGATTTATAATTATAATTTTAATTTTAAATTTTAGTATGTAAATTACAATGTTAATATATCAAAATATATTACAAGCCATTAGTTAAAGTTGCAATCACGTCAAAATTAAAAATAAGTTAAAAATGTTTTTATTTATTAGCTTGTCAAGTACAGGTTTATTTATTACATAGATAAACATCAAGAATTGAATTTATCTGCACCATCTGGCATGCTCCACTATTGTTCTAAACAAATGATTGTTTAGAACTCAAATTACCTTTCCCTTGTAATGTGATTTGATAAACATATTTGATTTACTTAACCCGCGTCCTAAGTACTAATCAGTAAGCAATACATGAAAATTATTGGTGGTTGTGTTGTGTGGCTATAGTGGCACTGAAATAACAAGGATTAGATGATGACATGCAAGGTCCAATTTGTGGCTTAAAAAAGCCAAAGTACCATCAAGGATTCACAATTATTTTAATAAACTAATGTATTTCTATCTTTTTTTTCAATTTATTCATTTGTTAGCGCAAAAGCAAATAATAATATTCAATGCATTATAATAAAAATATTTCCATCTTACCTAGTATAATTAATTTTACTTACCTTTTCTACGTATTCTTATATGTCTATAATACAATCAAACGTCACATTATTATATATAAATAATAATTGTTGAGTCCTAATATAAAAACTAAATAAAAATTAAATTAAATAAAACCCAGAGCACCCATTTATCTGATTGGCTTGGAAGCTAGGGCTTTTGGGAGGAAGGATTCCAAGTGCTCATAGAAAGCCGCCACCACATTGAGTGGCATTGCAAATTGGCTGATCTTGAGAATGTTGAAGAGATCATCAGTGTCCTGAGGGAGGCCTTGTTTCACCTTATTCTTGATCCAACCAAACACCTCCACAATTGGATTCCAAAACAGAGAATAAGGCAGAAGGAAGAGGAGTCTCATTGGGCAGTCTGCAAGGCGGTAGCTGGCAGAATGGCTGTTTTTGTCAATGGGGGGAATTTGGACACAACCAGATCCACTTTGTGGAGCCTGACATTATCAAGCACAACAATGTTGGTTGTGCTGCTGTAATTTATCCAAAGGTACTCCTTGACGGCTCAGAGAAAATCAAGAAAGGTCCCGCTGTTATGGGAGCCTTTACTCATCTGATACTGGTCCAACCTGTGAGGATCAAGAAGTGCAACCATGGAATAGGTCTGGGAATGGACAGCTGCACAATGGGCTACGCCGTCCTTGGACCCCTTCTCCACCCACCCATGCCTAGACCTGAGTGAGGAGAAAAACAACAATTTGTTGATATAGAAGAACTGGACATTCCCAGTCTCCTTTAGTGCCAGATATGTCTTGGCATAAATGCGTCAATCCTCAATGGTCTTTTCACTGTTCCTATTGTACGGAGAAACTCCGAGCACCTTCCACAAGAAGCCCAAATCATTCATTGCTTTGTAAAAAAGGATTTTAGAAACAGAAAGCCCAAACTCTGTGGCAAGCATTGATTGGACAGCAAGTGTGTCTAGATAGCAATCCTTGGCTACCCACTGCTTGATTGCATCAATATGAACGGGCTGAAGGAGTTTGGGCTGCCGCTTAGCCTTGGTGGATTTGGCAATTTGCCTGGTGTTGTCATACTTGGTGTTGATGTTGACAATGTATCTGGCCGTGACACCAAATTGGGACGCAATATCCCAAACCGCCATTCCCCCATTCAAGTAGTTGAGGAGAGCTTCACGCTCACTATCTGTCAACTGACGCTGGCTCTTGGCAGATACCACAGCATCCTGGCTACCAGGCTCAACACAGGGGACGGGGACCTTTGTGTAGAAGGTGGGATCACGCTTGCTTGCAGTTACGCCGTTAATGATTGAATACACAATAGGCGCAGATGGTTCCTCAGTGGTGGCCAATGGTTTGTAGGTGGTGTCAAAGACGCGGGGGCAGGAAGTAGAAACTCTTGGGTCAAGAGTGCGGGGCCAGGTGACAACTGGGTAAACAGTGGAGGTGTAAGTAACCTCAGTGTTCCCAATGACCCTGGTGTAGGAGACTTTGGTAGCAGGCCTTGAAAGTGGCTTCTGCCTGGGATTCAAGCTGGTAGTTCTGGCTTGGGATGCGGGAGGTGGTTGGCTGGCGCTGACACCTTGGGAGGCCTGTGTATTGGCATGACTCCCCTCAAGTTAGGTTTTGGGTCTGTTCTTGGACCCTCTGGGACGCCCTTGTGGACAGGCTGGTGCAGGAGGGGGTTGAGAATGCAATTGGCAGTCCATAAAAATAAAATAAAAATATATATTTTAGATTAAATATGTATTTATTTGGAGTCATTAGTTTAGTTGTGGGTAGTTGTTTTCTCTTTTTCTTAGCCTTGAATAGTAGCAGAGTTTCTATATCCGTGATTTGAAGTGAATAATATTGTATACTTTCTGGGTTTGGATGATTTTAAAGTTTAATAACTTTTTATGTCTAATTATGGTAATTGAGGTTGAATTTTTAGTTTGATTTTAGTTGTAGTGGAGCTTCTTTATTTGGGTTAGTGTTTTCTAGTGTGCTTACTGTACATTAAATTTGGATTCCAGTTCCCGCAATTAATATCTGAGTTTACTAGTGCCATTCAAAAGTGATTTGAAATTTGGTTCTTGGATTTGACAATCCCGCAATTTCAAAAAACATAGTAAACTTAATGAAAATGGCTGATGAATTTGAACGCTTCAAATCTGATTCCAGTTAATTCATTTTGTCCATTGAAAATATGCGGTTTGACTTGAACTTTGCAAAGTGTCTATGAGTTCCCGCATTTTCAAATATTCAAATAAATACTCAAAAAAATCAATTTAATTAAAAAAGGCCATCCCACAAAAGTGATTCAAAATTTGGACCAAGGATTTGACAATCCCGCATTTTTATGTTCAGGTTCTGAATTTACAGTATGGACAGTATGTGGCTTCCCATGATACTATATAATACCCTATATTATTATCAAATAAAGTATCATTCTCTTCTTAATTTTCCCCTTTATCTCATTTATTATACATCCCAGAAGTATATACTTGACACAGTGGTTTTACATCCTGTTGATATAAATGAAAATATACTAGACTAAAACAAAATCAGTTTAGCCCCGAACAAAATTCTCTTTTTATCAAAATACAAGCTCATTTCACAGAAAAAAGAGTGTTAATGGGAAAAAATGTCCAGATACAACAAAGGATACATTTTATTTCAACATCTATGATTAATTTCTCTCATCAAATCATTTTCCCAGGAATCAACCCAACTTTTAAATAATTAGTGGCACTCCTGCTACATTATCAAGTTTTACAGGGATCAAATATTTTAAAGCCTAAGAGAAACACTACCTGGACAAACTCCATAGCTGCCATGACATGCATTGTCATGAATGTGAATTATTTTCCTTCTGAACCCCAAAGCAGGGAACAGAAATTGGAACCTGGTTAGTCTGGCCTGAAGCCCACCAGCCCTAAGGACCAGGAGCTCAGCTGCTCACATTTTTTGAGCATTGAATCCTCTCAGTTTTGATCCAATAGTTCTCCTACTGACAGAAAATTCCCTGCAAGTTCCCTCAAAGTTGCCTCAAAGAAGGTTCACAGCTATTGCCCAATTCAGAGCATGACATCATGGTAGCACCATTTTTTCTTGAAATAGACTGGTCAAAAAAAAAGAAACATATAAAGAAAAAGTATGTAAACCCCTTGAAAACCTTAGATGACTTAAGTTGGTTATTGATAAAAGTGGGTAAAAGCAGCTCTAATTATAGGTGAGGAAGCTAAATTTGATCTGCCAGATTTCTTTTCAAATAATTAATTTTTTACACTTGTGTTATCATCACCCACTGTTGCTTGGCAGTTAACCAACTGGTCTCCCAAAATTGATGAATTATGATGCCATAAATGGGTTTGTTGAAACCTCCAACCCAGAGGAGTAAATATTTCTTAACAGCCAATCATATTTGGTTTCCCCTCACCCAACAGAGTTATAGTATCTCACACTTCCCCTTTGAAAACTTGTTTTGAGATATTTTTCATGCCTATTAATAAATAGCATCTACACTAAACTCTTTTATTAAAGAAACTTTGGGGCTAAAGCCTTCTGCTTTAAACATCATGGTCACTACATTCTTGGTCTGGTTACAGAAAGCCTCTACTTGATAATATTAGGTTTTATACCCATTGTTGTACAATCATTTCTTTTCTGTAACTCATCCTTGCTTTTCCTTTGTAGTTTATGCCCTAATTTTAGTTGGGTTTTGTCCTTCCCTTCCATAGATATGTAGGCTTAAAGTTATAGTGTATGTTTATCTTCTCAGTTCCAGTTTTGGTCTGAGAAATTTATTCTCATAACTTTTATTGTTATAACTGTGCTGTTTTAGCAAGCTACAAGGGGAAAATATTTGGAAACTAGATGATAATCTTTATTAGGAGATATCACTTATATATTTTGAGGGAATTATTTTGAGAGGAACATGATTGTGACAATCAATCAATTGGATTGAACAGGGGATGGCTTGATCCTTGTAATAAGTCAAGCACCAAATTGAGATGTTCACCAGGTAGAGATTTTCACTGGATCTTGTTGCCTTATTTAGAAATTTGATTTGACTTCTGCATTTGGCTTTGAGTTGTGGGGTTGTAAATTTAGTTGCTAAAGGTCTCATGTGCAGATCTTTGCTGGGGGCTCAGCCCCACTGTTTTGACATTAATTAAACTCAGAAATAATCTAAAATACTATAACAGAAATAAAAACCTATAAGCAGGAAGTTAGATGGTGTGTATTATAATTTAATAACCATATTCAGATAAAAAACAACCCATAAAAACAGGGATGTTATGAAAATCAGGGACAGATTAATAAGAAAATAAAGACTTGCTCTCAACCATAATCAAATAACAATTTCAGCAACAACCAAAATGGTTGGCACCAACAATCCCTGGGAGGCCAAAGAGGGAGGAAACAACTGAACACCTTAAAGCAACAGAGAAAACTAAATGGCTAGAGTTATTAAAAAATTTCAAACTTTATTAGGTTAGAGAATAATGAAGCAAGGTCTTTTACAATTCTTGCTTTCATTTAAGAAAGGGAATGGGGTTGAAGTGGGGCCAGAATGACTCAAAGCAATTCAGCCAATGATATAGGGAGTTATGATAGCAATTTTTAGGATAATAAAATTTGGGCAAATTCTGAATGAACAAGATCAAAAGGTAAATCCAACTCAACTAAAATTGAGGAATCTGTCTTGGATGCAACTACCACTGCTCCCAGCCGCTCTTGCACATGATATTTTACTAGGGGTGTGTAAGGGACCCTCTTTATAGAGGAGAATACAGTTGGGAAATTGAACAAGGGTCCATTACTCTCTACAACAGGATATAGCTCTTCAAGCTGTAGAGTAGGGGTTGGGCAAGGACCAGAAAAGCACAAGGTAGCTGGCCCCTGAGACAGGATACACAACAGGAATAAGGAGAGCCAGATGGTAACTAAGGACCACAAATGGGATACTACAATCATCTTCTCCAAGGAGATACTATTATACGCTCAAGTGGATATTAGGGCAGGATTGCTTTATTGTAGAAATAAATGTTAATCAAACAATTAAGTTGGGATTTGGATAGGAGTTCTTATACTAGGGAGGGATTTAGAGTACAGACTTAATGAGTTTGAAACCCAGGTGTAATGATTCACATGCAGTGGCAGGAATCAAGATGCAGGATGTTTTTAGATGCATTATAGTACTGAGTTCCTTGCAGGTTTTACTTGTATCTGAATTGCTGTGGTGCATAAGAGCAATTAATTGACAATTAATTGAGTGGCAGTGACCTAGATCATCCAAATTTGGAAGTTGGAAGAGGCCTTCATCTATTGGATAACTGTTGTCAGGGAAGTGATTCCTGACAGGGTGTTTCTTGGGTGGTTTAGATGGGCATATTAAAAATAATTTCACAAGTAATACTGTGAGAGCTTTTCTTGAGCTTTTTTTGTAAATCTTTAGATAATTATACAGGCACAATTTGGTAGAGATCCCCAGGAGTTTGGTGAGGATTGAAGTGGAGTCCCAAGGGGGAGGCATAACTTTAAAAATATAGATTAAATTATCTTGATTATAATTTTATTCTACAGTGAAAAGGAAGGAACAAAAAAGCAAAACAACAATGCAGCTGGTGTGCACTGTAGTTGGGGGGGGGGTGTTCTCACAGGCCAAGTAATTATTGCAACCAATATTAAATCCCTGCCAACTAACATATCTCAAAATACACAGGGGCGCTCATAGAGGAGCCTCATAACATATTTACCACATTGAGTATCCTGTGGCTAATGTTAAATTGCAGGTAATATCTTCTAAATAGGAGCACTTCCAATTTGATGTACTGATCCCTTGCCTAAGATATTTATAACTCAACCCCTATTTGGATCCTGCCACAGTACCACCACCTAGTGAACTTGTGGCTTCCCAGTATAGTATATTAATTACACTAATCCCAAATAAACATTATGATATTTATATTACTGTTCTTTCTATTATACTTTTAACTTCCCTAATCTAATACCAAACTATAATTGATTCAGTTTAAACAGTGGTAGCAGCAGCAGGTTTGATTAAATACCTGCTTTTAATATAATTCCCCTCAAGAAAGGACAAAGTGTTGGCCATATAGTTATATCTTATCAAGAGATCTTCTTACCCATCCCTGATATACACATCCCAGAAGGTAATGTTGTTTATCAGGACCAACTAGTGCTCACTTATTTTTACAACTGACTCCACCTGGGACAGCAAAACTTTAGTACCACTCTGTTACAGTAGATTCCATAATGCAGGAATTATCTGCCCAAGTAAGAAAGCTTGAAAAGCTGGAAACCCTTTAACAAAATTAACTGATTTGATGGATTTAAATCAAACAGTTGATCAAAAATGGGTTACAGCTGCTCTGGTCTGCCAGTTGTATTTGATTTCCCCTTTCAAGCTGATGTTGATAAATTGACGTAATATGAGAGTCACCAGATATGATCTTATTTATCAGCACAGTCATCACAAGTTGATCACACAAGGGTTCTTCACAAAATAGACTAGGCACTCACTTGACTGTTGCAACCAAGTTTCCAGAATTGCCTGCCAACGTCTCTTACAATAAACAGGGGGTGTCATGAATGACATTTCAATAATTGTATTGAAAACCCAAGAGTTGAACCCCAGCTCCCTGAAGGCGGATCAAACCCTCCAGGACAGTCCAGGACCCGCTGATCTGTTAATTCACAGGCTCAAATTGTTAAATTACTCCACAGCCCGCAGCCTACTATAGAGGATTCCGTGAATAGTTGCCAGCCTGCTGCCAAACTAGTGCCAATGAAGACCCATACCCACAAAAGAAATGTAACCTGGCTAACAGAGGGTGGGGAAGCACCTACTGCCAACCTGCCAAGAGCCAATACTGGAGTTTAAAAATCAACATTGGAAACCCTGGAATCAAACCCTGACTGTCAGGAATGCTTTTACTATCCTTCCTGACAACAACAAGGGAATTTATACTTTCCCAGGTCCTGGGAACTCTTGTCCCAATTTGGATTTTTCCTCAGAATCTAAAAATTATTTATTAGTTAGTAATACCAGCTCTAAATTACCTTTATGTGATCTTAATTCAGGTTCGGATTCCACTTCTGGGGCCAATCTGGGGATCAAACTTGGTACCTCCCACTCACTGGTAAAACACCTATACAAAGTTAGTGATTCAAATTTGGATTCATCTTTGGCACATTGCAAAACAGATGCCTACAGCCAATCAAACTTTACGCCCACTGTTGGTTTACTTGATTTTGCTTATACTGCAAAAGCAGGTTTTGTTAAGCAAAACTGAGGCTCTGTAGTTGTTTTGGTCAATCCAAACAACAGAGCCTCTCCTTCTGGTGGGTTGTTCAACCACCAGGAGGCTCCCCAAGCTGGGTCCTCTCCAAAAGCTGGGGAAAATGACACCTAGCTGTTTGGGGAGGTCTAGCAGGGGTTATGGGTTCTTAAAAATTACTTACAATTGTATTTTTAATTGCAAAGCTAGTTCCAAGCTTCTCCTGCCAAGTTTTCCCCAACATTATTCCAAATTCTATTCTGAATCTGCAAATTGGACATGAACTCACAGCCTATATAAGGCTCCATCTTTCCAGAAAATTTACTTGTTCAGTTAATAAAGTCAATTTACTTACCTAGTTGATTTATTCTTTTGCCTGCTCTCCAAGTCCTGAAATCAAACACCATGATTCTACCCAAGTCATCCCAATGAGGACCATTTGGGTATAAATGGTTGGTTTGGTTTCTCCTTGTTCAGTCCCTTACTACAAGCCTATTTTTTGGAACCAGAGCAGATTCTGGTTCACCTCCTCCCAATTACCTGGACAAGTTGTGGCACCAAGTGGTACCAGGTGTATGGTACACCGCCACTCCACTGTCACAGAATCCCCCCATCACAGAGGAACCACAGGTCATGGGGGCCAGTACGCCCACTCCTTCTGTATTTCATCCCTTAGCTTCTGTTTTCCTTCTAATTTATCTTGGAGCTTACTTCATGTTGGGAAGATTCAATCCCCTTTTGGGTTGATACCGTCTTATTGGAGAATTTTTCACATGGGGATGGTCTCCGTTCCAATTGGTTCTATAATAACAGGGTTGAATCCATCTGTGGCCATACACCTTTTGGGTGGTATGTTTCCAAGCAGATGGGTTCCTGACACTAACCCTCCAAAGACTACTTGAGTCACACAAAGTGGATGGGAACCTGCCCACTTTCTAAATTGTAAACCCAAGTTGACAAGTTACTCTGAGACCCACCAGTCTCCCAAGGACAATTCCCCAAATAGCCGCCAGATTGATGCCAACCTTGAGCCACCAAAGATCTGAACCTATTCGGAAGTTGCAGCTTGCCTTAAGGAGGTTAAAACAAAACCTATTTTTAACTCTGCCAATGTCCACCAGCAACTGCCAGCCTTCTGTCCAGAAGGAGTAGTACAATTGAACCACTCAGGTGACATAGTGAACAGTGGCAGCGGAATGAAGCATTGCCACTTCTATTTGCCAGAGCAGGCACAACCTGGATCTGCCGCCCTCAAGACTCTAAGCCAAGATCCATGCCCCGCCATTGTCTTGTCTGCAAACCTGAACCCTGTAAAAATTGAAGAAGCAAAGTCCCATGGTATAAAAACCCTGGCGGTATGGTGATGACCACATCATCATTTTTGATAATAAAGTTTATGAACCTTTAGTTTGAGCAAATTCTATCCTACCTAGTCTTAGTGATCTTCCATCTGAATTCCAGCCAAGGAGACAGTCAGGCTGCTGGCCCCTCTAGAGACTAACCTGCCAAACCTCCCCAGACATTATGCTGTCCCCTGGGAGCCCCCTTTGGACCTGTGCACTTTACTGAATACCCGCCCAACCCAGCCTACTTGGAGTACGGCTTGGAAACCATCCTCATTGCCAACCCATTGACAAGGACTAGAAGCACCAAATACACAGGACACAAAGGAAAGAGGATCAAGATACTGCCCTTATTGTTCAAGGACAAGTACAACTACCTACCAGCGTACTTTGCTCCCATGACTTCACTATTAACCCAAAAACCAGACCACCCACTGGAACCTACCGCCACAGCCAAGACCACCTCTACCCAACTTTTTGGAGTACTCTACATTACTTTGACAGGATTGGTGGATTTCATGGTCCCCAACTCCGGACCCTGGTCCTTACTTGGGTAATCTATATCTTACATTATCAAGTTAGTACCCATTCTATGGTGGGCCTTACCCGCTGGCTCAGCCGCACCTCACCCCAAGCTGCCCAATGCCTCTACCTATGACTGGCTTCCTGAAATTATGACAATCTTTTACAAACACAGTAACCTGGGCCCCAAGATGTTGTTAACACTTGGGGCAACTTGTATGCTCTTTTTTGTGATAATCACTTATTACACCCATAAAGCAATTACCTCCCTGATACTCTCATGGATGAAGAACCAACCCACCAAAGAATTGAAAGACACTGCCCCTGATGCAGAACCCCAGAACCCAGCCACATCACAAGTTCAAAATGTGATAGTGAACCAGACCAAAACCAAGATAGATATGCCCCAGATGGGCAAACTCACCTTAGAATAAGCTTGCCGAGCCATGCCAGTCCTCCACCTCCACTTCTAAACCAACATCAACACCTACCCCAGTGATACTGAGAAAGTCTTGGGGGTGGCCGCCATGCTATCAGGAGATACACTGGACTGGTTTGGGAAATCCACCACCAAAGATGTTGAATTTTGCCTTGACTATTTGAAATTTGAGGCCAAAATCATGAACACTGGCAATGACAAAGACACCAGATACTATGCGCTGAACTCTATGTTAGAGATCCAACAAGCAAACCACCCTATCCAAGTCTATATTGACAAGTTCCTTAAACTTAAGACGCGCACACAACTTAAAGATGAATTATCTGCCATTATCTTCAGAAAGAGAGTTAATTCAGCCATGAAAGACCTGTTGAAGCACCACCCGCCTACACTGAGCCTGGAGGAACTACTACCCCTATGCAAAAGCCTGAGTATAAACCAAGAAGGACAGAACTTATACCCTGCCCAAGCCAGCAGGGCTGTGATGCGCAATTGACCAGGAATGCCCCCTGACAAGTTACAACACCACTATCAAGATGGGTTGTGTTTCTACTGCCATGAGGCCAGACACCTAACCAGATCATGCCCTAAGAAAAATACACCTCCTGTATCCTTGGCACAAATAAACACCTCTGCACAATCTTAAAAATTCATCCAAGTGACCATAGACTGCGTGGGAATCAAGCGCCAGATTGAGGCCTTTATTGACACAGGAGCCAATGAAAGCTTCATTGACGCCAACCTGGCAAAGGAACTAGAATTAACAGCTTCAGAGCGCAGCCTACAAGTAACCATGGGAAACAGTTCCCTGGACACTGGCTACAAGTGTGAACAGGAACTTCCTTTGACAATTGGACAGAATGTGTATCCAATCCCCTTGATCCTCTTGCGGGGATTGTCACATTCAATAGTACTGGGGGACTCATGGTATGACAGAAATGGCCTGATTCTAAACTATTGTGAGCAGACTGCCACCTTGGGATGGCCTGAATCTTGTGACACCGGTATGTTCTGCATGAATCATGGCAGAGCCCCAACCAACAGACTCTTAACCATAAAATATGGAACCCAGCGTTGGGACACTGCCTATCCCCCTGCAGAAGTAGGACCATGTATTTAGAAAAAAGAGGACACAAAACTACCCAGCCACTCAATCTACGACCACGCTATAGACCTGCTACCAGGTACCAAACCACATCACAGCCCCATCTATAGTTGCAATCACCAAGAGAAAGTGGCCTTGAAAGCTTACTTGGAGGATATGACAAAAAAGGGCTTCATCCAAGTGTTGAAGGCCCCCTTCTTGTCACCAATGCTGTTTGTAGAGAAGAAAGATGGCAGAATGCGTCCCTGCGTGAACTACCAGAAGCTGAATGATATTACTGTAAAGAACCACTACCCCATCCCTGACGCCAACAACCTTTGCAACATACTAAATGGAGCCCAGGTGTACTTAAAAATTGACCTAAGAGACGCTTTCAACCAGATCAGAATCAAGGAGGGGGAAAAATACAAGACAGCTTTTAAAGCCAGATATGGGTTGTACAAATACCTAGTAATGCCATTTGGCCTATGCAACGCCCCCAGCACTTTCCAAAAGATGATTAACACTGTCTTAGGGGAATATCTTGACCACTTTTGTGTTGTGTACGTAGACAACATCCTCATCTACAGCAAGACTCATGAGAAACACCTGTGCCACCTGGACCTTATACTCAAAAAACTCTCCCAAGCAAACTTACACGCCAAGCTTAAGAAATGTGAATTCTTCCAGTCCAAAGTTGAATTCCTGGGATACATAGTAAAGACCGGCAGGTTTGTAATGGCACAGGACAAGGTAGAAGCAATAACATCTTGGCCAATGCCCAAATGCAGGAAAGGTGTGAGAAGCTTTTTGGGCCTGGAAAATTATTGCAGGGATTTCATCCAAAAAATTTCTCACATCACTCTGCCCCTGACCCACCTGTGCTCTAACAAGGTCACCTTTTCCTGGACTCTGAAATGCACCGCCACTTTTGAGACCCTGAAACTTGCCTTCACCTATGCCCCTGTCCTGGCCATGCCCAATCCATCCAAGCCATTTGTACTGGAAACTGACACATTCAACTTTGCAGTGGGCGGGGTCCTTCTTCAGGAAGGAGGGGATAGTATGCTAAATCCTGTAGCATATTACTCCAAGAAGATGCTACCTGATGAAGGAAACTACCCAATATACAACAAGGAGATGCTTGCTATAATGAAGACCTTGAAACATTGGCACCAATACCTATGTGGCGCTGAGTTTCCAGTAAAGGTCCTAACTGACCACAAGAACCTGGTTTACTTCTTTAAACCCAGACAGCTGAACCAAAGACAGGCCAGATGGGCCTTAGAACTGGCCAACTACACCTTGACTATCAACTACAAGCCTGGGAAGGTGAACGTGGTACCTGACACCCTGAGTAGAAGAGCTGATCTGACCCCTTCCTCTGCAGAAACCAAGGACCACAACACACATGTACTCCTTGACCCTGCCAGCCTAGGCATCCAATTGATGTACATGAAGATCATGGCCCATAAACCTGACATAATTGAGGCGCAGAAACAAGACAAATACTCAGCAGAACTTGTTGATGACTTGATCTCAGACCCAGAGAGCCGCCACCACAAGAAAGGATTTTTGCTGAAAGGATTCACTCTGCTATTACACAACCAAATCTATGTACCAGAAGGTGAAACAAGGACCAAAGTACTCATTGATTATCATGAATCAGAGATGGCCGGCCACCCTGGCAGACTCAAAACACTCCAAGGAGTCAAGAAGAATTATGCTTGGCCCCAAATGGACAAAGACATGGCCGCCTATATCAAAGGCTGTGAGACATGTGGAAGAACCAAAACCCATAGATCCAAACCTGAAGGCCTGCTAAGACCACTAGACATACCAGCGGGACCCTGGCAGTCCGTTTCAATGGATTATATTGTAGAACTGCCCCTCTCCAATTCATTCAATGTCATCCTGGTCATGTTAGATAGGTTTACTAAGATGTCCTATTTCATCCCTACTATCACCCACTGCACTGCCGCAGAGACAGCTAGACACTTCCACAACCACATCCTAACTTAACACAGTACTCCAGAGGAAATCATCACTGATAGAGGACCCCAATTCACCTCCAAATACTGGACTCAGGCGATGAAGGACTTGGGGGTAAAGCACTGTGTATCAACCTCCTACCACTCACAGACTGACAGCCAGACTGAACAAGTGAACCAAATACTTGAACAATACCTATAATGCTACGCCAACGCCGGCCAAGATAACTGGGCAGAGATGCTACCCATGGCACAGTATGCTTACAACAGCAAAGACCACGCATCTACCGGAATGTCCCCCTTCAAAGTCAATTATGGCTTTGACCCATCCTGGGACCCCAGTATTGGTAGTAAGGAAATAAACCTGTCAGGAAAAACCTGGATTGAACAGATACACAACATCTAACAAACCTGTCTTAAGAATCTGACCTGTGCTGTCCAGACTTATAAGGCGTTTGCAGACAAAAAGAGGACCCCTGGGAAACCATTGAAAGTAGGAGACAAAGTCTATCTGGACTCTTGAGACGTGTCTCTGATTGTTCCCTGTTGGAAGTTAGCCCATAGAAGAAGTGGCCCCTACAAGATCACCAAGCTAGTAGGTGAAGTAGCATTTGAACTAGAATTACCCCCTTGTGGAAAATACATAACGTCTTCCACCGCGTGCTTCTATTCAAGAAAGAAGGAAACTCCCTCCCCCACCAGAAACTCAAGACTGATCCCCCTCCCATCCAAGTAGGACGCTCTGAAGAATATGAAGTTGAATATGTTCATGGGGACTGTACACGCTATAAAACCCTCCAGTACTACGTCAAGTGGAAGGGATACCCACCTGAGGAAAGCACCTGGGAACCATTAATCAACCTACCCAACGCCCAACTAGCAATCCAACAATACCTTGAGAAGAAGGCCAGGAAGGAAGGGACCCCTGGGAAGGAAGGGGATGATGTCATGAATGACATTTCAATACTTGTATTGAAAACCCAAGAGTTGAACCCCAGTTCCCTGAAGGCAGATTAAACCCTCCAGGACAGTCCAGGACCCGCCAATTCATTAAGTCACATGCTCAAATTGTTAAATTACTCTGCAACCTGCTGGCCTACTACAGAGGATTCTGTGAATAGTTGCCAGCCTGCCACCAAACTGGTGCCAATGAAGACCCATACTCACAAAGGAAATGTAACCTGGCTAACAGAAGGTGGGGAAGCACCTACTGCCAACGCCAAGAGCCAATACTGGAGTTTCAAAATAAACATTGGAAACCCTGGAATCAAACCCTGACCCCCAAAGACTACTTGAGTCACACAAAGTGGACAGGAACCCACCCACTTGCTAAATTTCAAACCTGAGTTGACAAGTTACTCCAAGATCCACCAGTCTCCCAAGGACAATTCCCCAAATGATTGCCAGATTGATGCCAACCTTGAGCCACCAAAGATCTGAACCTATTCAGAAGTTGCAGCTTGCCTTAAGGAGGTTAAAACAAAATCTATTTTTAACTCTGCCAATGTCCACCAGCAACTGCCAGCCTTCCGTCCAGAAGGGGTAGTACAATTGAACCACTCAGGTGACATAGTGAACAGTGGCAGCGGAACAAAGCATTGCCACTTCTATTTGCCAGAGCAGGCACAACCTGGATCTGCCGCCCTCAAGACTCTAAGCCAAGATCCATGCCCCGCCATTGCCTTGTCTGCAAACCTGAACCCTGTAAAAATTGAAGAAGCAAAGTCCCATGGTATAAAAACCCCGGCAGTATGGTGATGACCACATTGTCATTTTTGATCATAAAGTTTATGAACCTTTGGTTCAAGCAAATTCTACCCTATCTAGTCTTAGTGATCTTCCATCTCAATTCTGGCCAAGGAGACAATCAGGTTGCCGCCCCCTCTAGAGACTAACCTGCCAAACCGCCCCAGGCATTATACTGTCCCCTGGGAGCCCCCTTTGGACCTGTGCACTTTACTGAATACCCGCCCAACCCGGCCTACTTGGAGTACAACTTGGAAATCATCCTCATTGCCAACCCATTGACAAGGACTAGAAGCACTAAATACATAGGACTCAAAGTAAAGAGGATCAAGATAACGCCTTTATTGTTCAAGGATAAGTACAACTACCTACCAGTGTACTTTGTTCCCATGACTCCACCATTAACCCCAAGACCAGACTGCCCACTGGAACCTACTGCTGCAGCCAAGACCACCTCTACCCAACTTTTTGGAGTACTCTACATTACTTGGACAGGATTGGTGGATTCCATGGTCCCCAACTCCGGACCCTGGTCCTTACTTGGGCAATATGTATCTTACATTATCAAGTTAGCACCCATTCTATGGTGGGCCTTACCCGCCAGCTCAGCCGCACCTCACCCCAAGCCGTTCAACGCCTCTACCTATGACTGGCTTCCTGACAGGGGGCGCTCAATGAGTTGCCCCTTGATGTATCTAACAACATGAACTAATCTGATGGCAATATCAAATTGCAGGCACTTTCTCCTAATTAGGAGTGCTACCAATTTGACCTGCTGATCCCCCCACAAGTTTTTCCTTGGCTTCAAACCTTATATGTAACATGCCACTATGCCACCCCCTTGTGGCCTTGTGGCTTTCCCCATATAGTATATTATCACAATATTCTACAATAAACAATACCTTATTCTATTCATTCTTGTCCTTTCTATTGGACTGTTGTCTTCCCCAATCAAATACTGAACTCTAATTGATTCAGTTGCAACATGACAATAAGAAGGGATAAAATCCAAGGATCCAGGTGGTATTGCTTAGTCAATTTTTGATATATATTGAATAATTTTCACTGTTTCTACTCTTAAGAGTTGAGTCCTCCCAAAATTTTACTCAATAAAAATCCAATATCCTCTGATCTAACTTTATTTTTGAAATACATTCTGTAGTTGGCCTGCTGGGCTACATTCCCTACAATTTAATTCTTAGCCAAATCATTACAAGAAGATGGGGCCTTGTTGTTGGCACTTTTTGTTGCCTCTGCCCAACGTTAATCTGATTCCTGAAAATCTAGGAGTTTTTCCCACTGTGTCTGAAGCTGAGCCATTCATAACATCTCAATGTCCTGAATTCTACACCAAAGACTCATTGATTCTCTCTCAGGTTATTTATCTTGGTCTCCTTTGGTTGGCAACCTCTAGAATTAACTCATACAGAATGGAACATCCTCCATGTCAAAAATTTCAAAAATTGTTTTTGATTTATTTTTTATAATTTCAATTAAAAGCTCAAAACAAAAATCAAACATTGCTTCTATTATCAATGTCAATTATTTAATCAAGAAAAAATTAATCTTTAATATTGAAAATAAGAAAAATATTTTTGAGAATTGTCAATATGAAGGATGTTCCATTCTGTATGAGTTAATTCTGGAGGTTGCCCCTTTGGTTAGGGTTAATCATTTTGCTTAACCCTAGTGTATCTTTTGGAAATTTCACAAAAAAGTATCTGAAGATTTGTTGGTGTTTAATCATCAACTCTATGTGGATTTGGGTGGTGATTCTCCACCACCTGGAGACAGCTTCTTACTATCTAACATTTTCTGTCACACACTCTGCCCTATTCTGATATGACACAACACATGTTGAACTTGCAGTGGAACCCTTCACAGGTGATGTGGAAGGCGCTAATATTATAAGTTGGTTAAATTTCACAGAAATCTGCTTCTGTATTTTCCAAGTGCCTGAATCCATATGGGTTGGCACAGCGTCAGGACACCTCACTGGGCCTGCCGCCATATGGTTCACAACCTGGGCCAGTCAAGAGCTTAAAGTTGCCTGGATGGCATTCAGAGACGCTGCTATGTCTCAGTAAAGTGAGACATTCCCATTCATTGTTGTGAGAACATCCCTGCTTGCAATCAAAAACACAGAAAGTGCTCCTGAGTATTTTGCTGCCTGGTAGTAGGCTCTTTCTACTTCCTCAGAAACCATCACTGAAGAAAAACAATGCTCCTCACCCTCATCATCATTGGGTTAAAGCCCCATAACTGTAAATGGGTGCCTGTGGGGTGCTATACTTTCATTGACAACTTTTATAAAGCTATTTTTAAGACTAACAACCAAACTAAAACTGGTTTCTAAAGATCTAACAACATGCCACCTCAACCTTGTCCCACTCCTGGTATCATTGTCAGGGCCCAGAGGGTCTTTACTGGTTTCCATCCGACTGAACTTAATATTTAAATCAAACTAAGTTAAATTTTTATTTCAAGGTTAACTTAGAATGATCACAAGGGGATCATTGTGAGCAATACCTTTAAATACCATTCCATTAGATTCTTTAGAATCTTCCTAAATCTTCTAGACAGTCTTAGGGACTCTGCTAGTGGCATCAGGCTGGGGTTTTGGGGCATCTTCTGAACAGCATGACCCATGTTTCTTTGAAAAATTCTGCACATCAGGCTTTGTATCCGTATTTTGTCTAAAAATAGCACATATTGAATCACCTGGTGTTTGGCTTCAAAATGCGTGTTTGGACGTCCAAATCTGTCCAGTGGTTGCTGAGTTATGCTCAAATTAAGATTTGCGTCAATTCTTGTGCCTTGGTCGCATATTTTCATCATTTCGCACTGATTAGGGAGTTCGGCTGGCAACCAAACTTTGAGAAGCCATAACTCATTGTCTAGAGCAGCTAGGAGAGTCATCAAACTAGCATTAGGATTGTGGAGAGCAGTAGAATTTTTACAAAGCATTTCTGTAACGCAAGATGTGTCAGGGCGTTTCCTGACAATCACCCACAATTAATTAGGACACCCCCAGCCCTGCCAACAAGATAATGGCAACAAGCACCCTTGAAATGTGGAACTACAGTTGGCACAGATTGAGAGTTTTAAAAATCCTGAGGGTTGTAGACATAAGAGGCTCTACAACCCTGCTTGACCCACACTTCCAATATCTCCTTGTTAAGAACTCCTGCAACTACAATGTGCCTGAGGTCAAAACCCTAGATGTATTCCAAGTGCAGAGTGACAACCCTATCATCCAAGACAGTTACTCATCAAATAAAAACACTTGCTTGTGTTACCCTTTTGCTTTTGTGGAAATACCCACACGCTCCTGGTAAACACTGGGGCTAATCACAATATGGTCAACCAGGAATTTTCTGATCCCAAAATCTAGACCAAGTACTCAGCCAATTCAAAGCAGTGCATGAAGCAGACTCCCGCAGAGTAGCCATCACCCATGAAACTGTATCTTTATCAGTATGAATAGACAATATTCAGGTAAGGCTCTCTGAACCTATCATGAGTGGCCTCAGCCACAATGTGATTGTGGGTTTAGACTGGTGTCAGGGATCCGCTTGTTTGAGAGCTTCACCCCAATGAAATAGAGATGAGCTCTCAAGTTGAATTTGACTAGAGTGGTTCCTACTGGAATTCAAATCATCAAAATATGTAATAAGTAGCCTAGTAATCTGAGCCTCCCCCAAAAAGGAAGTGAATTAGTTTAACAAGTAGTAAATGCTGGTATAGCCTAGGACCAACCATGGTGCCTTGGGGTGAATAATAGGAGGGAAATGGGCAGTTTTGATGTACAGAACATGGCGGTGGTGTGGACCAAATGGATACCAGATGGAATCTTTGGATTTATCAGTTGGTGTGGGATCAGGAGTCTTGAAGTTCACTTTATCCTGGCAATATCCTAGTAAAACAAAAAACCCACACTAGAAGGAGGGGTTTCATGTTGTTGGTGGAGAACACAATTTTCTACTAATCAATTAGAACTTGAGAATATAGAGTTTATTGTGAATGATTGAAAGGAATAAAAATTTTGGAGAAATTTGCTTAAGGAAAAATTTTCAGTTTAAATACTGAAGTAGAAGTGGGGGAGGAACATGGTGTTTAAATTTGGTCCTGCAGTTTCTGGAGGTGGAGTATTGCTTTGCAGGTCTGAAGTAAGCTGCAGCCTAAAAACAGAAAAAATTAAGGCTAGGGTTTGCTTTCAGGATGCATTTGGATTCTTTAACATGTGCTGGTAGATTTGACTGTCCTGGATGACAAGTAGTCTCAATGCTTGGTTTATTTTGGTAGTTTGATATGGTGTAGGGTATCCCTGGCCATTCATTGGGGTGTATTATACATCTATTTTCATGCTGATTGGGTAATTTAAATGTACTGTTAGTTTTGTAATCATTACTTGGTGATATATTGTCTTTGTTGTTGTTTACATTGTTGACTAGGCTCTGGAGTACTTGGTTTATAATAGAATCTATTCTATCATTTAGATTTTGCATTCAACTTTGATATCTTTGTGTAATTCATTTATGTGTTTATTATTTAAAATCAAACACATTTTCATTACAATTTTGTTAATTGTTGACAGATTAATAGACAATACAGTTCCACATTTACAAATGCAGAATTTTCATTTTTTTTTCTTTGGGTCTTTGCTAGTAATTAATTCCTCCTTGTTAATTTCTTTTGTGAAAGGAATGTAATTCCTTAAATTTGCCTTTCCCTCTAGGCAATCTATCTCCATCAGCATTGCAAGAACTGCTTATCAATTTTAAGGATGTATTTATAAAAACACTAGACCAGTTAAAATCATCCCAAGACATCCAGAATACTGTTCAGCTATAGGGTCCTTACCAAAGACATGTTTATTATACTTTATAATGCCAAAAAAAGACAAGACTATGTCAACACCTTGTAGATGCCTTAAACAAGGGCTTTATCTGCCCCTCTCTCTTCTCATGCAGATCTACAGTATTTTTTGTGGCCAAGAAGGACAGCTCACTCTGTTTATTCACAGATTACCACACCCTAAACAAAGTCACTGTAAAGAATAATAACTCCTAATGCTAATTGATGACCTGTTTGATACACTCATAGGTGCAAAAATGTTTAGTAATATTGATCTCACCGCAGGGTACAACCAGATCAGTAGTGCCCCCCAGAGATGAGGTAAAGACAGCCTTTTGAACACACTATGGGTTGTTTGAGTGTTGTGTTATGAATTTTGATATGACTAACACACCATTCAGCTTTGTAATGATCATGAACAAGGCCTTTGATGACCTGGTAGGGAAATGTGTGGTTGTGTACCTTGACAAAATTATTGTATGCAGTCAGGACCAAACCACCCACATCTGCCATCTCCATACCATCCTCAATGCTCTTTGAAAATATCATCTGAAGGACAAGCCCTCCAAATGTGAGTTTCTACAGTCAGAGTTGCTATTACTTGCGCACATCATCTCTGACCAAGGATAAAACCCAAACCTTCCAAAATCAAGGTAATCACAAACCTGCCAACTTCCACTAATGTGATCCAGGTGTGTGCATTTCTAGGAATTATTGTGTATGTATGCAAGTTCACTCCCAATTTTAGGAAACTGTAAGGGACCCTCTTTATAGAGAAGAATACCATTGGGGCATTGAACAAGGGTCCATTACTCTCTACAACAGGAGATAGCTCTTCAAGCTGTAGGGTAGGGGTTGGGCAAGGACCAGGAAAGGACAAGGTAGATGGCCCCTGAGACAGGATACAAGGCAGGAACAAGGAGAACCAGATGGTGACTAAGGACCACAAATGGGATATTACAATCATCTGCTCCAAGGAGATACTATTAAACTCTCAAGTGAATATTAGGGCAGGATTGCTTTATTGTAGAAATAAATGTTAATCAAAAAATTAACTTGGGATTTAGATGAGAGTTCTTATACTATGGGGGAATTGAGAGTATAAACATAATGAGTTTGAAACCCAGGTGTTATGATTCACATGCAGTGGCAGGAATCATGATGCAGGCTATTTTTAGATGCATTATAGTACTTAGTTCCATGGAGAAACTGTTAACAGGGGAGCAATTCCTGACAGGAACTAATTGCTCTCCTATGGGGTTCCTGGTTACCAGTCCCCAGAGTGTGTCCTGGGTCATAGCCATGGACCAGCTTGGAGGAGTTATCATTTCCTAGTGGAGGGTGTTGGCTAGCTAGAAGTTTATACTTAACCTGCATGACTGCAAACTCTTCCAGTACTTTTCTAATTACTAGGTGGGCATCCCCACCATGCACTTGTACTTCAGCGGGCGCTAACCCCTCTGTGGGCCTGTACCAGTCCTTTAACAACCTAGTAAACTGTTTTCCTATAAACTCACTTCCCCTATCTGCCATCTCAAGATGCCTAGTTAATATCTTCCACTCCTCCTGGGAAGACTTACTGGTGGTAAATCTTCTACAACTTTGACAATAGGTATTTCCTCCCCTTGACTAGGGTAAAAGATATGGGGTAGCTCACTCATAGGGTTTGTATTTTGATTACTAGAAAACTTGGGCAGGGGTTGTAATAGGCTTTTATTTACAGTCAGAAGAAAGATCCCCTTAGAAGCCTTCTGGTATATTGCCTGGGGATCTGGTAAACAATAGGGGTTTATCAATACCTTGGAGTTCTCCAACAATATCATGGACTCCTTTTACTTGGACTTGGGCTCCTTCTCCTTGGTCTTGAACTCCTGCTCTTGATTCTTGGGCTCCTGCACTTTGCTCCGGCTCCTTTGTCTTGGGCTCCTGCACCTTTATCTTGGGATTCTTCATCTTTGTCTTGGGCTCAAGTTCTCTGTATAGTTCTTGTGGCCTTTTTAATCCACCTGTATCAGTCCCTGAAATACTTCAGATAGCTCTCCCTTTTATAACTCCTTATTTCAGTCCTTGTTTCTTTCATAAATCTGATTTTCCCAGGCTTAAACTATCCAGTTTTTTCTGCTCTACAATATATTAAATCTTTCAACTTACTTCAACCAAATAAAACCCTGTTTTTCCTGCTTCATTTCCTCATTTTTTAGGCTTAAACTCTTCAGTTAAAGCCCTCAAAACACTGATAAAAAAGGCTTCAACCTGCAGCCAATCAAACACCCAGATTCAAAGGTTTTGCCAAAGAGTTCACCCAAATGAATCACTCTTGACCATGGTTTAAACCCAGTGCTGTCTTGCTCCAGATAAACAACTGCTCTGTGTTTTGAACAATTTTGTCATAATTCCTGTTGCAACATCTTTGATTACTCCCTCTTGGGGAATTAACACCCCAAGTAGTTCACCAAATAAGTCACCAAATGGCTCACTGTCTAATCAATAGGTCAGTGGAACTCCTATCATTTTACCATCTATTACAGGGATCACACAATCCAAATCCTAAGCAGAACAAAACTTGAGTAAGCCTCGTGACTTAAGAGGAACATTACTCAGATAAGCCCCATGACCACCATGACGTACATGGACAGTATGTGGCTTTCCATGATATATTATCCCTTAATTCTTAGGATACACACAAGAACATGAAAGATTTGTGCTGGCCTACCTCTGCAGATTGATTGCTTGGGCGCCCCTAGAAGAAATGTTGGCCAATTGACCATTGCTGGCATGGTGTTGCCCACTTTGAAAACTATCAGATCCGTTCCAAATTGGTGCGGTGCCACATCAAGGTCCAAAACTCATGAATTTCAGATGCCTGGGGGTTCCTCCTAGCCAATCAGATGGGACTGCAGAAATTAATGAAAACTTTCCAGTCCTCCTGCTCCTGGATCAGCAAGTTTCTTTCCACCAGCCACTAGATTAACTCCAGAGTCATGTGATTCATCCTTCCCTGCAACCCACTTCCTCTTTAACTCAGCAAGGGGACCTCCAGTTCCCTCGCTTGTTCCTGTGTCCATTTCATTAAAGTTTTGGATTTGTTGCACTTGTTTCAATTTACTTCAGATTGGACTGAAACCTCGGTTTTGAGTCCCTAATATCTAAAGGATTAAAGTGTTAGTCTTTTCCTTGAAGCTTACTTACCTCAACCTGCTTTGAACCCATCATCTCTTATGGGACCTTTGAAAAAGGCTTCAGTGTATAAGCTGCTGTATAGTTACGCTTTTGCTTCCAAAGAGCTTATACAAACTTAAAATTTTAGTTTATTTTAAATATAAAATCTACTTTTATCTTGAATATTCCTTTGAATTCTTCCTGTTGTTAAACCTGCTTTTGATTTCTGCCGCTTCAAGGTTACCCAAGACCATCACCAAGCCTTGCAAGTATCTCCCTCCTATTTTCTGCCTGGTCTCCTGTTTGTGGGTTCCTCTATTAAAGTATTTTTTAGCGCTTACACCTCGAGAAATTTCATCTTTCTCTCCCAAATTTGTGAGGATTATAGCCATGATACTCCCAGCCCCAATTTATGTTGTGTTTTCTCTTGGCCTTGTTTTGTTGCTCCTGTGGTCACCTGCCAGGACTTGTGGTCTAAAATCACCTCTTCTGCTTGGCTTGTGGGTGATAACCCTTCAAGCCTCTTGGATCTCCCAAGGGATCTCCTGTTCTCTGGGGAGGCTGTGGTAAAGAGTTTACCTGCAATACGACCCAGATCTGGATGATGTTGATTCTGCTCAGTCCATCTGCAGGCAAAGGAAGTGACAATGGCCTCATTCCTAGTCCGTAGAAGGCAACTTGCGCCTCTCTAGGTCCCCAAGCACCTCCCCTCCCACTCCCACCTGTGCCCCCTGGTTGCTTGCCAGTCTGATGCTGATGGGTTTGAATGCATACTTCTATCAACTGTGTCCTCTCTGTGGTCCCCT
>QTSX02007375.1:0-94493 GCA_014839935.2 Entomophthora muscae | reverse complement strand
AATTTTTAATGTGCAATAAACATGATGTCCTCAGACAAAATTTTCAAGCATCTGATGAGAGTGGATTCAATGGCAAGATTTTATGAGGAATTCTTGCTGCTATCCCATTGGTGTAACATAAGTAACAAGAGCAAATCCTGAGTAAGATTCAAACCCACTCCCAGCCATCAGGCGGGGAGAGCAGGTGGTGGGTATTCACCTGCACCTGGATTTGCTTTGAAGAGAAAAATTCCAGGTGCATGAAACAATCCTTCCTGTCAGGAAACCAGGCATAGGTAGAGGCATTAGGTGACTCAGGACAGGGTACTGTCAAAACAGCAGGCTCAACCCACCAGCAAGGTTCTGAGTAAGCAGGTTTGTGACCTGCAATCCAATTACCTGGCCACTCAAAGCCAGACTAAGGAGTCAACTCAAATTGCCAAATCCAACAACATGAACAAATGCTGATCCCCTACAGTGGATACCTTGTTTTGGCGCTTGACTCATTACCAGGATCAAGCCACCCCCTTCACCATCCAACCGTGTGATCAACATTATCATGTTCCTGTTACCCATGATTCATACCAACTATATAACCATTATCTCTCAATAAAGAATGTTATCTGGTTTATAAATATTTTCCCCTTGTAACTCTGATAAAACAGCACAGTTATGACTTTAGTAGCACAGGTAGATTTTCCATCCTACCACATCTTGTAAAATTCCGCCTGTTGTCTGTACCTGCTGCGGCCAACAAAACCTTGACATAATCATGTCTGGCCTCCTGCTGGACTGGACTCTGTACACCCCTGGTACCAAAATACCTGATGGTTTTGTCCTGTACCAGAACACAGTGATCCCACTACCCGCCTTCAATGCCATGTCTGCACAAGGGTTCTTCCAGACAGCCACCGCCATCCTGTGACCAACCAACAAAAACACCATTCCCGCCTACATAGCCCAAAGACTCTGAAGTGCTGCCTTGGAACCTTTTGCTGGGGCCAACAACAACAACGCTGCTGCATGGATCCAGTCCGCTCAGAGCAAGATGGCCCAGATGGAATGCCCGCAGCAATTTTGGATTGTGGAAATCTCCATCTGACTTACCCACAATGCTGGCACCTGGTGGGGCAAGTGGCATGAAGAATATACCAAGAAGAACTGGGATACCTTCAAACAAGACTTCTTGGCAAGATTTGTGCTTAAGGACACTGCGCTCATGATCATATGTCAAGTAAAGAACTTAACACAGACGGGTACCGTGAAGGAACTCACCTGCGCCTATGAGGAACTCCAACTATGTGCACCCTCTGACATGGCCTTTGACACCCCAGCCACACACCTATGTACTATAACGTCCTCAAATTGCATGTAATGAGACACGTGAACCTGGACCAGGTGACTAATCTACAGAGCCTGCATTGCAAGGCAGAGAAAGAAGAACAAACATCCAACGCTCTTCACAAGGCACAAACTGGAAAACAAGAGAGACCCAAGGACTCTCACACAGGCAGGCGTTCCACTTGACCACCCCCTGGAAACAACAGAAACAACACCAATAATAAGCCTGCAGTTTCAAATGGACATGGAAGTGGGAACAACAGCCAGTCAACTTGTACCTATTTTTGTATCACTGCCACACAAGGCAATCAGGACAAGGGAAAAGCCCGGGGAAAGCATTAAGCAAGCCAAGCTCTCCCTGCACAACTCCTGACTTGCCCAATGATGAGTACTGACCTGAGGACGTGGACCAATGCCCAATGATCCAAGTACCCTCAGAAGACCTGATACTGTACACCATTGCCAGACATCCCAATAAACTGATGTCCTATCCTTTCTGTTTTTGCAGTTACACAGGCTCGGCAATCCTGGACTTGGGCGCAGATCAAACCCTAGTCAAAAGCAGCTTTGTGGACAAGTTCAAGCTAGCCACTAATCCTTTGTAGATTAAAAGCGTGGTCTTTGCTCACAAACACCACATTGCTGTGACAAGAGAAACTGCTCCCTTCTCTGTCATGCTCAAGAATCAACACTCCACCATCCAAGGACCCATCATTGACTTTCCAAATTTTGACATTGTACTGGGTTTGGATTGGTTGCAAAAGAACAATCCCCACATAGTCTGGGCAACCTCAGTGTTGACCATCAAGCGTGAAGGTGTCAACCACCAGATCTACCCTGACTCAGTGGATCAACTCCTACGTAACCACGTCTTTGTACGCATTACAGAGACCCTGGACAAAAAGGAAACCCTGAAGGCAATCAACTGGGACTCCTGCCAGTATGAGATAATACACTTTAAAGATCACCAGGATACCTCCACACCTCAGGATTGCAAAATTATGGCCTGCCATCCAGAAATCTTCAAGGAAGCTCTACCTGGGTTATCCCTGGAAAAACACATCCAACATTCCATTCAACTCAAAGGAGCTGTACCCAAAGCACAACCTATCTACTGGCTGACCCCAAACAAAGACAACGCCCTGCAGGCTTACCTCAAGGGAGCATTGGAGCAAGGGCTTATCTGCCCTTCAAAATCTCCCTTTGGGGCTGCTGTGTTCTTTGTGGCCAAGAAGGATGGTACCCTGCATCTAGTCACGGACTACTGAGCCCTAAACAAAGTTACCATCAAGAATTGTTACCCACTACCACTTATTGACAACCTCTTTAACACCTTGGGTGGAGCCTCAGTCTTCTCCAAGATTGACCTAACTGCAGGCTATAATCAGATTCACATTAAGGAGGAAGACATTCCCAAAACAGCCTTCTGCACTAAATATGGCTCATAAAGGTGTGTAGTACTCAACTTTGGTATGATAAACGCCCCCTCAACCTTTGTGACCTTCATGAATGAGGTGTTTGCCCCGCACATAGGCAAACATGCCCTAGTCTACCTGGACGACATTATTGTCTATAGCCCCTTGGTAGAGAAGCTCCACAAGGACTTAGAGGCAGTCTTTGCTACCCTGGCACAACACAAGCTGTTGGCCAAGCCCTCCAAGTGCCAGTTCTTCCGCAAGCAATTGCCTTTCCTGGGACACATTGTCTCAAAAGACGGCATCAAACCTGGAAGACAAAAGATACAGGCCATCTGCAAGATGCCACCACCCAAGGATAAGTCAGAACTTGGTACCTTCCTGGAGATGGTGGTCTATGTACACTGCTTCATACCTGACTGTGGCGTCTTGACAGTCCCCTTATCCGCCATAACTAACGCCAAATTTAAGTTTGTGTGGGCCCCCAACATGATCTCTGTTTTAGAAGTCTCAAAGAGAAACTCACAAGGCTCCCATCCTGCAATACCCCAAACGTGACAGGGAATAACAAATGGAAACTGACGCCTCCAACGCATACATTGGGGAAGTACTAGGAATCAAAAATAATAATGGTGACTTCCTGCCCGTAGCCTATGAATCTCAAAAGTTGACAGATAGCAAGTGTCAATACCCTATCCATTATAAAGAACTGCTGGTCATTGTACACTGCCTAGTCAAATGGTGTTGTTATCTAGAATAAAAGGGAGAATTCATGGTATTAACCAACCACAAGTTGCCCATATACTTCAAAACTTAAGCAAACCTATCTCGTCGCCAAGCCTGCTGGATGGAGCTCTTGTAGAGATTCAATATACTCATACAGTACAAACCTGGTCCAGAACTTGCCATGGCAGACGCCCTCTTGCACCTGTATGTCTGTATCACTAGAGGGGAAAATGGGCTTGACCCAGACTGGCCTCTCTTGGTGCTACAAACAAAAGAAAATGGTTTCCCTCCTGGTATAACCGACATAAAAAAGGAAACAGTCATCAAAAACAAACACCTATTTGCTGACGTGTATGGGACCTTGCACCGGAAAATGTCCAACAGGAATAACATCCCTTACATCCCCACACACCAACAAGTGAACACCATCCTAAAATACCATAGAGACCTAGGACACACCAAGAGCTGCAACCTATACAAGCTCCTTAAACACAAGGCCTGGTGGCCAACCCTGTATTGTGACGTTCAAGAAGTCCTAGACCAATGTGAAGTATGCAAGAAATTCACAAAAAGCAAAGCCCCACTAAAATCAGTGCTACCCATTTGCACACAGCTACCCTTTAAGGTGTGGGCTCTAGACATTGTTGGCCCCATGCCAGGGAAACACAATGATAAGAAATACATCATAATCACTATAGACTTTGCTACATAATGGCCATTAGCCCAAGAAGTAAAGGCGCACACTGGCAACAATATGTGGTGGTTCATAGGAAGAGAAATAATCAGCAAGTTTGGAAAGCCAGAACTCCTGATAACTGATGGAGGGAAAGAATTGACCTCTGAAGACACCAATGTATACCTCGCTAAAAATGGGGTCAAAAACACTGTGACAACGCCATACCATCCGCAGGCCAATGGACGTGTAGAGTGACTAAATGGCAGCCTTGTGCAAGCCTTGGCCAAGCTCACCGCTGAGAGACCTGAAGACTGGTATAAGCAGCTATTGACTGCACTACTTGTGTACCAACCCAAGTGAACAGATCCACTAGAAAAGGCCCTTTTGAGTTAGTATACAGCACACAGCCCAATATCATTCAAGCATTAACAGGGCCCAAGCTGGAAATTCCAAGCAAAGTCCCCCCTTGCTCAGATCCTCAAGTTATAGAGGCCAACAGTAATCAAACAGAAAAAGAAAACAAACGTCTAGAAAAGACATTTGTCCCCATCCAGAATAGAAATGAAGTTGGTGACAAAGTTTTGGTCATGAACGTCAATAAAAGCAAGCTACAATCCAAAAAAAGTAGGCCCAGCAATCATCCTAGAGGTAAACAAAAATAACACTTACCTTGTAAAAGGACTTGGGAAGTGCAAACAAGACAAAATCCTCCACCTTGATTGTCCAAGAACCTGCAAAGCAAGACAAAACTTCCCTGCCCACCACAGAACAACAGCTAGTCCAGTATAGCGCCCGGGCTCCTGATGGCTTCCCTGATAACCTACCTCCAGAGGAGGCCAATCTTCAGTTGGGGGGTGTCAAAACAGCAGACTTGACTTGCCAGCAAGGTTTCCAACAAGCAGGTTTGTGACCCGCAATCTGAATACCCGGCCACTTGAAGCCAGACTAAGAAGTCAACTTGAATTGCCAAATCCAACAACATTAACAAATGCTGATCTCCTACAGTGGATACCTTGTTTTGGAGCTTGACTTATTACCAGGATGAAGCCACCCCCTTCACTATCCAACTGTGTGATCAACATTATCATGTTTCTGTTACTCATGATTCACACCAACTATATAACCATTATCTCTCAATAAAGAATGTTATCTAGTTTCTAAATATTTTTCCCTTGTAACTCTGCTAAAACAGCACAGTTACAACAGTACCACTGGGCCAGTGGGTAATGTCCACCATAGGATGGGTGCTAACTTGATAATATAGGATATAGATTGCCCAAGTAAAGACTAGGGCCTAGAGTTGGGCGCTATAGAGTCCACCAATCCTGTTAAAGTAATATAGAGTACTCCAAACATTTGAGTGGATGTGGTCTCGGCGGTGGTGGGGGTCTTCATTGGGTGGTTGGGTCGCGGGGTTAAGGGCGGAGTCATGGGAACAAAGTAGGAAGGCAGATAATTGTACTTGTCTTTGAACAATAAGGGTGGCACCTTGATCCTTTTTCCTTCATGTCCTATGTATTCAGTTTCTCTAGTCCTTGCCAAGTGATCAGCAATGAGGATAGTCTACAAGTCATACTCCACTTAGGCAGGGCTGGGCGGGTATTTGGTAAAATGCACAGGTCCAAAGGGGGCTCCTGGGAGACGGTATAGTGCCTGGGGAGGGTTGGCAGGTTTGTCTCCAGAGGGGGAAGTTGCCTGATGGTCTACTTGGCCAGAGTTAAGATGGAAGATCACTAAGACTAGATAAGCTAGGATTTATTCAAACCAAAGGTTCATAAAACTTTATTATCAAAAAAGGTAATAGGGTCATCCCCATACTGCCATAGTTATTATACCAGGTGATTTTGCTACTTCACTTTTTGCGGACTTCAGTTCTGGGGACAATTTTCTGGAAGGGCATAGATCTTGGCTTTTGGTTTTGAGGGTGGCGGATCCTGGTTGTGCTTACTCTGGTGAACAGAAGTGGTGATGCTTTGTTCCACCGCTGTTGTTCACTATATCACCTGAGTAGGCCAATTACATTACCCATTCTGGACTGGAGACTGGCAGTAGCTGGTGATCATTGGCAGGACTAGTGATGGACCTTGTTTTAACCTCCTTTAGGCAAGCTACAACTTCTTCATAGGTCTGGGTCTTTGGTGGCACATGGTTAACAGCAATCTGGTGACCATTCAGGAAATCATTCTTAAGAGTCTGGCAGGTCTCAGAATAATTCAACAACTTGGGTTTGTGACTCAATGAGTTGACAGGCTTTGTCTCTCCTGAGTGACTTGATTTGCCTTTGGAGGATCAGGGTTTGATTCCCAGGTTTCCAATGTTGATTTTGAACTTTCAGCCTTGATATTTGAAAGGCTGACAGATTTCTGTTCCTCCTGGTTGGGGCAAGGCATTGCCAGCAGTCCAGGGTTTGACCCAACTGGTAGTCTGGCTGGCTCCTGTCCATCCTGGTTGATGAAAGGTGTCTCCTGAGGACCAGGGTTTGATTCCTGGGTTTTTAATACAAGAATTGAAATATAATTCATGGCACTGCCCTGCCCATAGCTGTAGGAGCCAACCTGGGCCCCAAAAGCTACACCCAAGCCTTGGTGGGGTTGGCTGGGCCTGGACAGGCTAAAATTAGCTGCCCAGAGCTCCATTTAACAATTTGGGGTTCCCAACTGAGAACCCTTTTTTTAATCAAGTTTTCCAGCCTCAGGAATGCTTACCAGGCCATCCCAAATCAAGTAACCAAATTGGAGATGATCCCATGACACCTGAAACCAGTTCTGCTACAACCAATGACCAGCCCAGCAAAGATAGTCTACTAGCAGGCCAAACAGCTGTCCCTGAAGACCTTCAAAAAATAACAAGTCAGCTAACCAGATAACAAAAGCTGGGATGCCAAACCATACCACCCAGATAGCACATGAAGAATGCTCAGATGCACCTACAGGTGATTGACTATATAATTCAAGAGCACCTGTGAGGTTCTGTAATGTCATTTTTACCAAATAAAGTTTTTTATGAACCTTTGGTTCCCCAATATATTTCCTTACATATTCTTGATACTCTTCCTTCTTCAATTGCCCAGATTCCAGAACTCTACCTCAGGAGTTGAACATCAAGCCCCAGCTAGAGACCTAGAAGCGCCTGATTATTACCGCCCCCTGACACTCTGTTTGGCCCTGTATATTTCACAGAGTATTCACCCAATCCAGACCACACACCCTGGACTTTGGAAGACCTACAGTGGTACACCCGCCCAGATGCTCCCAAAGATCCCTACCAAATTGTGTGTGACGGCAAGGAGATTACAATATACCCTTTGATATTCAACAGGAAGTACAACAATCCTTCCGCCTACCTAGTCCCCATGAAACCACCCTTGACACCCAAACCATCTGTGACAACCCTCCTCATTTCTGATGCCACTGACCAGAGTAGTCAATTCCTGAGAGTGCTATACCTGGCACTCATTGGGTTGATTGATTCTGTCTTTCCAGCGGCTGGACCTTGGGCCATGGCTAGAAAGGCCCTCTCCTACCTGATAAAGTTAGGTCCCATCATCTGGTGGGCCATACCTGTACCTGCTCCCGCCCCCTCCTTCACCTGAAGGGGCAGTCCAGTACTCTTAGTATTCTGACAATTGGTTGCTGCCAAAATTGATCAACACTGAAATTAAGGTCACTTTCCCGCACATCCAGAGCTGCACCATACGCTCAGAAATCTATATTCCATAGTGCACAAGTTGTTTCTGGACCTGGGCCAGGGGAAGTTTGGGGTCTCACTGCAGGAGATCAAGCATGGTTGGATATGCTCTGTTGATCTGAGACTCTGGGGCTTTATTCTTCTTCTTGGCCGTCCCAATCAGGTTCCCCTTGTTCATCAGGCTGTTGAATTCCCACATGATGGTAGCATGGGTAAGTTTCAATTGGCTGGCAATCTGATCCCAGGTCAAGCCATGCTAGTTGAGTGCCACAATTTCCTGAAGAATTTGGGCGGTTGTCAGGCCCAAGGGCTCCCAACTCTGATCTATTTAAACTATTGTCAAAGAGAAGCCCTTTATTTATTATTCAGACCAAGAATGATCACAATGGAGGAAAGGGGAACTAGGTTCTTTTTATACCATTTACATTGGTCTTTGAGATTCTTCTGGATTATTCCTGAAGGTCCTTGTCTCTCTATCTGGGGGGTCATGCTAAATATTTGAAACATCAGCTGACTAATTCTAGTCATATTCTTTTGGCCAGATTCGAACTTTGCGGTTTGCCTCAGCTGGTCATCTAAAAATACTTGAGATGGATTCTCCTCATCTGGGGCTTTCATTTGAGCGTAAGAACGTCCAAAACTGATCACTGGAAGCTGAGATATGGTTGGATTTGTCCGCTTACTAATTGTTGCTTACCTTGATTTGAAATCCAATCTCGTGACCATTTCGGGATATGCTGACAGGGTTTTTGAACTCGGCTCTTTAAATTACCATAACTTTTGGTCTAGGGTACCTAAGAAGATCATCAAGGTAGCTTTCTGATGGCAAGAAGTAGCTTTATTGATCCAAACTTTTAAAACGTGACTTTTTAAAGCTACTATGTCATGGCAGGCCATGACAGCGGTGATGATTTGGCACTTGGTGTGCTGGGCTGCTGGAGCTGAAGTCTGATTGGCTGAGCGGGGGCAGGTTGGGTGTTGGAAGGCAGTTGTTCCAAACCAGAGTTGCCATTCTGATTAGCTGGTTGGTTGGAAGCTTGTGCGGTGGTGGGTAAGGGGGTGGGGGGCAAAGCTAGTTGCCAAGTGACTACTGAACAAGTCAAAACCCATATGGGTTGGGGATCAGGTACAGGGCAGCTTCCTTGTTACCCACATCAAATATCTGGGTGTAAACAGGGGCCTTCATGTACTGAGCATCACTTTCATGGAAGCTGGCTTGGCTGCTGGCGCCGTCAAAGATATTGCTGTTAAAAACCTAGGATAAAATCACTAAAAGTAGAAGTTTAAAATTTTATGATTTATTTTTATTGTAATCATGAGCCCAGATTTGGAAAGTTCTCAAAACTATTATACACAAATAAGAAGCCATGAAAATGAATAAGATGCATCTGTTCCTAAATTGGATAGCTGTTGATTGGCTGTTAAACTGTTACTTTTCTATTTTAGGCTGCACATACTACACACCTTGTGTTCCTTCATTTCATTTTGTGTTTGTGAAATCTGGCTTCTAGATTGCTCTATTTTCATTTCAGCCCTTCTGTTGGTGCCTCACCTGAATCCTGATAGGATTATAATATATTCTGGAACAGCATCAATCCATTTCATTTGATGTGCCAGGTCATTTTGTTTGTGATTTTAACTATGTTGTTTGTTGTTTGATATAATTTTGTATAATGGGCTAGTGAAAATTTATTTTTTTGTTTGGCAGTTCTTTTATTAACTGAAAATATTTAAATTATTTGAATCTTGCACAACTTGGATTTTGTTCAAATCTGAAATCAATTTGTTTAAATCTGAGGTATTTTTGCTTGGCGCCATAGCTTTTGAAACTACTGTACCGTATGTTTTGTGCCAGTACTTGGATTTTGTTCAAGCTGATTCTGCCTAGCGCCACAGCGTTGGAAACTACTGTACTGCTATAAGTTGCATATGTGGGAGCCGTATTGAGGTGTGGTGATGGATCACCCAATACTTGCAGGTCCCACTAGTTAATTGGGGGTGGTAGTTTGGTTCATACTGGGATGTGATTTGACCATTGATCTATCATCCCTGTGGCCTGGGCATCTGAAATTTTATGTTGAATCCATCCTCAGGGCTAAATCACTGTGTGCATTTGCTTATTGGTTGGATCTGTGAATTAGTCAATATCCCAAAATCCTGATAAGATTGACCATGGGCACTACATTTAAATGGGATGATGAGTTAGTCAAACTAATGAACATGTTGGATATATTTAAGGGCTTCTGAGAAGTATTAAGGTATTCACACCATCCATAATTTAGTCTTTGGCACTCCAGATACCCCTGCCTGCTTGTTTTATATCCCGCACTGGCAGCTAATTCAGTTGTGGTTTGGGGTTTATCTGGCTGGGACATATGCTGGTAACTGTGGCAGTGCTCAGATCAAAACGTAGCTGGTGTTTGTCTTCAGATCTTATTCGTTTGTCCCTGCCCTGCTACGTCCACCCCAGGATGGTCGGCCCCCTGGTAAAGATTGGATTTGGGGGCGTTGGGTTTGACTTGGAAAAAGTAGACCTATTCAGATCGAAAACATAGATCCAAAGAACCCCCACCTCAGTAGCATGTCGCATTGGGCCAAGCTCTAGTCAGTTTCTGGCTCAAGGCCATCCCTGCCAAAGAGTTATTTTATAATGGTTAAATATTTTGAAATGCCGGTTTGGCTGTGGCGACCTAGAGCCAGCCAGGGCAAAAGCATCCCTAGGGTTGAACATGCCCAGGGGGATGAGCTGCTGCATATGTGGTAGGGCATGTTTATTCGTCTCACTCTGAAGTCCAAGGATTGAGGTCTGCATAGCAGTTTCATGCCAGGATTAACTTGCATGGAATGGAGTCCACCTCACACAACGCACATGCTACCTGGTTTCTCTATGCAATTAATCAGCTGGACTAAAATAAAATTCAATGCTATTTTAAGGATTTGATTCAAGGATGATTTTTATATTTCAATCCTTTTAAAGTATAGATGTATTAGGTTTGTTTAAAGAATCACTACATGTGACTGTGCGAATTGAGTGCTGGTCATCTATTACCTTGATAAAGTTGAGTTCAAAGACAGTTTCATTGTTTTGATGGGATTGTAAATATATTTAGAAGCATTTAATTCTTAGGTGGTAGACATGACTTTATGCATGTGAAGACACATGTGAGTAAAGTAAAGTGATGCAGTTACAAACTGAAAGGGACAGCTGGGGTATAGAATGAGGCGGTAGTTGAATTTATATTTACTACTTAATGGCAAATTAATTATTTACAATTGGTTCTAATTTTACGAGAAGAAAGGCATAATGGAACTTGAGCAATCACCCAGTCCTCTATCGGGATATGTACCAGCCCAAGGTTGAATTGGTTTAGTGCAACTTTGGCCGCTGGGTTGAATCAGTACCAGTTAATTAGTACATATTTTTGTACTGCCGTTCAGTTATCGAGACGGAAGTAGCCATCTCGCGAGTTGAAGTTGAATAGCAGCGACTCTAGCTTGCCCATCATGGTCCCCACTGGCCCTGGTGAGGCGACAGAATTTTTGGGGTTGATACTCAGGGATCTTCGCTTATGCGCCCTAGGGCGAATATTAGAGTTGGGAGAGTTGGTGGAGGGCTGGACCATAAGGACATGCTTTCGAAACTTGTATAGAAGATCTACATTTGGGAGAAGCTCAAAGTTATGGGTAAAGATCCCCAGTTCAGAGTCGAGGTGCCGCAAGGCTTTCACTTTGAGATCCGCCAGCAGTTGAACATTCCCTTCTATTTATAAATAAGCAATTTGGAGGGTGGACAAACTTACCTAGATCAGCTGTCATCTCAAAGTAGAAGCGACTCTTTTCAAACTTCTGATAGCACTCGGAAAGAACCTCGATTAGAGCCTGGCGCAAATGAGAGAACCCTTGTTTGCTCTCAAAGGACTTCTTTGTGGAGGACTCTGACAAGCTGGTAGAGGAGACAATGGATGATATTTGAGGTAAGGGAAAAATTCAAGAAGCGTCGATAGACGTCTTCGGCACTCGTGACAAACCATGCCTCTCCCTTATCTTTGTTGGTAAGGATGCGTTCTATTTCCAGATAGCAGAGCTAATGAACAACGTTAGCAAGTTATAAGGCTTGGGGTAGGATGAAAAATTTCATGTTAGATTATTACCAAGTTCTGGAGTAGGTTCTCTCTATAGCAAAAGCGCATAAAGTAGCAAAGGGGAATCCATGTCTGGGCTATGGTAAGAAAGCCGGCAGCAGATAAGCGTGAGGGAGCACCGTCTACCATTATGTGGTCACCAAAAAATTGCTGGAGCTTCTTTGTTCTATTGTTTACTGGCGAGGGAAGGGGTGGCGAGAAAAAGGGCTTTGAAACATTAGCTGGCGAGCAAGAACGAGATATGTTGAGAGGCGCAGGAAGGTTAACTGATCTACGTAGCTTCCCATGGCGGCTCGTCTCGGGATAAGGGTATATAGTATTCATCTGGCTGGGTGACTTGTAGGGCAAGAGTGCCATTTAGTGGGGTCTAGCCAATATTTAAACATGTCCTCGTCCCAAGAACACTTGAATTTAACCGCAAATATCTCGCTTGAAATGTCATGGCCTACGAAATATGCTTTGGTGTGATTGGCTGACGAATCAAAGTTTGCGCTTTTAAGGGGGCTAAATGCCTCCGATGAGGGTAACTGCAGCTTTTAGGGCTTTGTCCAAGGGTAGCCTATTAAATTATCAGTCTTAAATATATTTTTGAAATAGATTCCGATCTGCCCCGTCTTTTAAGTTTTCGTACCCCTCCAGGACTCCATCGACTGGGCCCTACATTTAATCCGGCATTATGACCGACAGTAAAATCATTTTGATTGGAAACCGAAGCGAGGATAGAATCCACCAATAGATATGCTAGCCCCAATTAAGTTTTTAATATAAATGCTTAATTATCCACTATTCATTATAAATGCTTCTTTATTTGTAAACATAGCAGTGAACTTGAGCCTTCCTTTCTCAAATTAATGATTCATCATCACTTGACTGCAAACGATCTCAACTGATATAATTTAATTAACGGGTAAAGGGGAAGATTCAATCGACGCAACTCACGTTCAAACGAACTACCGGAATCGATCTCAAATCTCAAACCCATCCGCGTTTCAGCTCACTTGAATAAATGGCACTGTTAAATCATATCGGAGGGTGCTTTATGGGTGCAGATTCGAAACGAAATTCGATACAATGCATGAAAGACTAAAATCCATTAACTTTATGCTGGCTGCTTATGCAAAGATCCAAACTTCACTTATCTGGAGCCTGCAGTTGAGGGCCCTTCCAGCTGACCACAAGTGGATCGCAATAATTGGTGGAGGATAATAAATTCCACTAGAGATCTATTGAAAACTCTAGCAATAAGGAGAGCGAATCCCAATTTCAATCCACGACAAAAGCGATTAAACTCTACACCAAGCAGCTCGAAACCAGGAATGCAGTTTAGCCCATTATTCCGAATAATTGGGAAATGAGGCTCACTTGGTTGAGGGATCTCAAACAAGTATCAGCCAACGATCAACGCCTCACTTGCCTTGGATATCCTTACAGAGATATCGATATAAACCCCTCCCTCAATCCAACATACCTCCTTTTACAAGATTATTGTTCATCTGGGAACAGGTAGTGCTTATATTTAACACTTCAATAGCTCGCCATAGTTTATATTGAAAACCCCACTTCACTATCAACTAAACCACCTTTATCTCTTCACCACTTTAAATTCTACAATATGATTGAAGATGAACTATTGATGACATTGGAAATATGGCAACCCCTGGTTAGCAAGGGGGTGCAAATTTATACCTTTTGAAAGGCAGGCTCTCCAAATTTCAACCAGTTAACCCAGATAGGGACAACCTCCAACAATGAACCTTGAGCAGAATAAGGCTTGAGGTCAATAGTAAAAATTGAACTGTAGATAACCCTCTGTCAGGCACATCAACTCCACTCTGTCTGGACTTGGTGAGTATACCTTTGGTGTTTTTTTTAAAAAAAATACACCCACAAAGGCAAAGTTTGCTAGGGATTCTTAAGAGAAATGAAGCTGGGGATGACCAATAAAACTGTCTCAACATTGGGCTCATGGTTGAGGTTTACTTTTGGCATGGATGCAAGTTTATCCTTATCATAAATTTTTACTCTTTAGGGGGGTTGATTGGCTGTGTGAATGGTAGTTTGCAATTTAATCTATATGAAAGCCATTTTTTGTGACAGAAATCACGGGATAATAAGAGGCTGTCTCCATGTGGTGGGGGATCACCCACCAAATCCACATAGAGCTAATGACTAACCACCAATGCAGCTTCAAATACTGTCTTGTGAAATTTTCAAATGAGATGCTAGGGTTAAGTAAAATAATTAACCCCAACCAAAAAAGCCCTAGGTAAATGGCCTGCAAGAGAATCAGAGTATCTTCAGCACAAAATTCAGGAAATTGAGATAGCACATGAGTTTCAGCTTTGACAGGAGTAGGAACAGCTCCAAGATTGACAGGCATTGAATTAACATTTGGCAGTGACGATGACAAAGTACCAACAGCAGGCCCCCATCTTCCCGTAATAATCTGGCTAAGGATTAAATTGTTGGGAATGTAGCGTAACAATCCAACTACAGGATTCATTTTCAAAAGTAAAGTTAGACCAGGGAAAATGTGATTTTTATTTGAGTAAATTTTGGGAGGACTCAACTCTTAAGAGTTGAAATAGTGAAAATTATTCAATATATATCAAAATTTGACTAAGCAATACCACCTGGATCCTGGGCTCCTATTCCTTCCACATCGTCAAGTGAGTATCTAGTCCAGGTTGCAAAGAACCCTTGAGTGACCAACTTCTGACGGCCATGCTGATTAACAAGTTCATATCTGGTGACCCTTAAATTACATCAATTTATCAACATCAACTTACGGGGGAAATCAGATTTGACCGGCAAACTGGAGCAGCTGTAACCTATTTTCAATCAACTGTTTGATTCAAACCCATTAAATCAGTCAGTTTTTAAAGGTTTTTGGGCTTTCTGTGCCTTTCTACTCAGCCAAATAATTCCCGGCATTATGAAACTTACCATGACATTCTTTTGCTCCTGTCCTAGTGTGTTCTCTTTACTCAAATATGGGTCAGTGCCAACACCTGAGGCTTCTGAATCCTTTCCAGCCTCCTGTTACTTGGAGTACCTCCACTAAGGCCATTAGAATAAAAAATTGGTATAAAATTGAATGTCCTATTTCCAATAAAGCTAAGTTTGTTTTTGCTCATTAATTTTGACATTGAATTTTCAGCACTCATCTTTCATTTGTTAGGAAGATCCTTTTATTCATATACAGAACAGGGAGGCTTAAAGTCAGAACCTCAACCCCTTACATATTTAATGTTGCAACCAAAATTCCCCTCTTGCCTGCTAATGTATCTCACAATACACAGGGAGTGCTCAATGAGTCACCCCATGCCGTATCTAACAACATGGATCAATCTGATGAGGATGTCAAGTTACGGGCACTATCTCCTAATTAGGAGCGCTGCCAATTCAACATCACTGATCCCCGCACAGGTTGTTTCTTGGTCTCAAACCTTACATGAAACCTGCCACCACGCCACCCCCTGGTGGCTTGTGGCTCTCCCCATATAGTATATTAATTGCAGTATTCTATAATAAACAATACCTTATTCTTATTATTCTTGTCCTTTCTATTGGACTGTTGTCTTTTCTAATCAAATTATGAACTATCATTGGTTTATTTGCAACATTAAGACAGTTTCCTGAGTTCTTTTCTATGTCAAACATCAAAGTTCAACTTAAAATGGTGCTCACTACAAGAGCTTTAAGCCATGCCTTCACATCTTACAATGTTGCATTTATTGGTCCTACCTGCACTCCTTCCTCTGGCAGTACTTTGACTACTATCTCTAGTCCTTCCCCATAAAAGAACATCTTTTTCAAAACAGCAGACTCAACCTGCCATCAAGGTTCCGACTAAGCGGGTCCATGACCCGCAATCCGACTTTCCAGTGACCCATAGCCAATCTAGGAAGTCAACTCAAATTTCTAAATCTGACAACATGACATATGACAATCCTTCACAGTGGATACCTCAATTTGGTGCTTGACTCACTACCAGGTTCAAGCCACCCCCTTTTGCCATCCAACCATGTGACCAGCACAATCATGCTCCTGTTATCCATGATTCACAGTGACTATATAATACCTATCTCTCAATAAAGATTATTATCTAGTTTCCAAATATTTTCCCCCTTATAACTCTGCCAAAACAGCACAGTTATAACATCTTGAACCCTCCTGCTATCCCCACTGCTATGGTTATGTTGCACCAGCCACAATTGGATCCTATCTTAGTGAAAATACCCACTACTGAGCAAGTAAAAGAGATTGGCCTTGTACTGGCTCAAGGTGCCCACTCTATAAAAAAAACACTGCTTTTAAACTCAGACAGGAGTTCTCTGGCCCCAATTACTATCTAATGATAGTTAAGAATGGTCTGTCTCACTTTCACACTGACTCTTTGAGTGCTGTGAGAACCTCCTCCACTGTTTCATTAAACCTGAACTGGTACATAATCAGTTACTTCTGTGCTTACATTCTTATCAGCTTAATGAGATGCTGTCTTCTTTTTGAAATAACTATGATTAACTCATGGCCTTCCAAAAATGGGCTCATGACTTGCTCTTATTATTATCTTCCAACCAACAAGACTCTCTACTAGTGGAAAAGCATTTACAGGCCACAGTAGATGCCATTTGTACCCCACACTATACCTATGTGAAAGACCACCTTCAGACCTATGAAGTTGACAATATTACTCAGTGTGAGTCTATTGAAGCCAATGTCACCTGCTAAGGAGCTGGTCTTCATAGTTTCATCAAACATTACAATCAATTCTGTGTCCATCTGAATAGCTGAATGAGACTCTTGGAGACCTTTGTTGCTGCATCTAGCTTCATCATCCAGACATCTTCCCAAGCTGCTCAGGCAGTGTGCTGGATCCAGGCCCATCTAGTTGTACTCACCATAGTTATGTTTATTGATACTCTTAGTACTTGAACCCTCCTGCAACAAAGCTTTGGTGAGCTTTGTCTCCAAGGAAGAAATCTTTTGATTCAGATCCTTATTCTCATTACACCACTTGGTCATGGTATCCATGCTTTTCTCCTCCCAAAGCTTAAGTCCCTTAATTTCTCTATTAGCTGCATTCTTCAGCTGCTGGAAGATTCTTTTCAAACCCTAATATTAAGTTCCATCAATCCCGGGATTAGATTCTGTTGCCTTGGGCAGGTTGTCAGGAATGACATCTATTTCCCCCTCAAAACCTGGGCCTTAGGACGGGATTCAAACCCCAACTCCATTACCCTGTGGGCCACCAGCCCTAAGGACCAAGGGGCTGCCCCCGCGTTTTCTTGGGACTGAGCCCCTCAAGCCAAGGCTCCTGCTAAGTCCCAAAGCCATAATACCAGTGAAGGGCCAGATATGGTGTCACCCAAAGAGGAGCCTCTAAACTTGCCTAATAAAGGCAGGGGAACTCCCTATGTGAACTTCATTAGATTGAAGGCTACACCAGTAGCCAATCAAGAGCCACCCTTAGGAGAAGGCACAGGCCTGTGGCCTGAACCCATGACTGCAATCATAGAGCCAGAAAATCAAGTCACCAACTTGAGATTTTTGACCAATTAAAGAACTCCCTGTTTAGGTGCCATTTTGCCGCCTCTGTACCCAGGCGTCCTGGCCACCTGCCCCCACAATTCCCAACATTTTGATGAAGCCCTCTTGGAAAATACTAAGTTTGGAGGCATAAAGCTATATAGACCTATAAATCCTGCACTCCAACCTTATTGCCATTTTTAAATAAAGGTTATGTTGAGTTGGCTTACACAGCTACTGCCTTATTTTGTATTTGCCATCTATCAATTCAGTACAAGATCTTCTGGCCCTCCTGTCCCTCCTGTCCCTCTGCCCGCAGTTTTCTGCCCGCCTGAGGCTCCTGTTAGCCCAGTCCATTTCACTAAATGCCCTTTAAAGCCTGTATACAAGGATTATACACCTGAAAAGATCATCAAGTTAGACCCTTTGGCCCATATTCAATCAGCCATTAGATACAACCACCAGGGCCCTTGGATCCTATCTACGCCTAAGTTATTTAGAAGAAAATTCAACTATCTGCCCGTCTACAACCTCAGCATAGAACCACCTGCAACTCCAAAACCAATGTCAGCCTCCTCACCCAAGCTCCCAACCAACCACACTGGAAAGCTGTTCAGGATTGTGCATATCACCCTCACGGGGGTGATTGATACTATAATCCCAGCCGCTGGCCCGTGGTCCTGGGTGAGGAAGTCCACCTCATACCTCTTCAAGTTAGCCCCTCACTTGTGGTGGGGTCTGCCTGAAAAAAACCCGGCCCGTGCAACCCCAGGAAATGACGGGCCAGCCGCCTGAGATTGAATCCCTGACACAGGTGTTCCTTCTCTTGCAAAGTATTCAGACTACAATTCTTCATAGGTGGTCTTGACCTTGGCCAGTGATTCTTTAGGGAACGTCTTGATGAGGAGTGCCTTTTGGGGAAGCTTCAAATATGGAATTAAGAAAGAAGAGAAGTATATTTTATTGGATAATACTTTAGACTTATATAGCTTTAGCTGTGGCAGAGATATAGTTGGATCAAACCTAGGGGTTGGTCATGTGTAGGATGGGTTCAAGTTGCTGGATACTTGGACAGTAATGTGATATTGTTTTGTTGCCTTTCTTGGTATGTAGAACAGTATATTGGAAGGGCACCAAATTGGGCAATGACTGGATGTTAATTGGGTTGGTGGTAGCCAGAATACTTATACATCCAGATCCTTGACAGTCTTCACCACTTTAAGGTCCTCCCAGGGATCCTCCAGGGATTTCTTGGGCACCTCTTTACAAGAAGTAGCAGTCTCCACTCTTAAAACTCCAAACTTTGCCTTTTCAAAAAATAGTTGAGATGCTATAAACTTAAAAAGAAAGATGAGAGAAAGTGTCAGATTTTGAGATTGATTATTTTTATTTAATATATCTATTTTCATTTATATACCATACATGGCATACTTGGCTGAAACCCAGTCCAGTTCCAGAACCCCACCTGGACTCATATAATGTGTTCTATGATATAACAGTGTCATTAAATCAAGATCTATTTCCACAAGATATTCAAACTCTTAACCTATAAGAATGTGCCTAATAAATTCCAGAATCACCTGATTCTTTTCATTAAAATGTATTATTTTGGCTTGAAGCATTCTAGGCTTCCAGCGTCAACACCCTGTGGAATGTACACATTCCTGATCCAAGTTATCCTTGTTCCAACTGCAAACAAGCTGATCAATGCTAAATACCTAGACATCATTGTCTGGATTTAGCTGTTTTTCTGCTGTGGTTATCCTTAACCAAACTAATTGACACAGTCAAGACCACTAAAACGTTACAATTAAATCCTCAATAATCATTTTTCTGGGTATATTAATTAACCTTTGCGGCTAACTAATTTGTTCATGCGACACCTAGTCTCCAAGATTGACTTGGACAATCTTGCATTAATCCTGTTAGTCAGTACAGCCTAAAAAACAACCAGTCACTTTATTATTTATTTCATATAGATAATGAATTTATCCAAGAAATTTCCCCCCAAGAATCTCATAAAAATATCTATAAAAATCTATAATAAAATCATAACAACATCATATATGTGTACTGGTATATTTATTTGTCTAAATATCTTGGGTGTTTGTTGTAAAGTCACAGGCAGAGTGGTTATCTGAGTCCCAGAAACTTAAAAGAGACATCAATGAACAAGTCAAGCCTGAGCCCTGAAAACCTACTTTTCTGCTGATGACCCTAATTCAAGACTGAAGGAGATCTGAGAAGCAATTTGTGAGCTCAAGGTAACAACCAGGCAATAGGCCACACAAGCTGCCTAAGCTTACCCTCTGCCTACACCCAACCCACAGTGTCATGAATGACATTTCAATACTTGTATTAAAAACCCAAGAGTTGAACCCCAGTTCCCTGAAAGCGGATTGAACCCTCCAGGACCCGCTGATCCGTTAAGTCACAGGCTCAAATTGTTAAATTACCCCGCAACCTGCCAGCCTACTATAGAGGATTCACTGATTAGTTGCCAGTCTGCTGCCAAACTGGTGCCAATGAAGACCCATACCTACAAAGGAGATGTAACCTGGTTAACAGAGGTTGGGGAAGGACCTACTGCCAACCTGCCAAGAGCCAATACTGGAGTTTCAAAATCAACATTGGAAGCCCTGGAATCAAACCCTGACCCTCTAAAGACTACTCAAGTCAAACAAAGTGGACAGGAACCCGCCCACTTGCTAAATTGCAAATCCGAGTTAACAAGTTACTCCAAGGCCCGCCAGTCTCCCAAGGACAATCCCCCAAATGGTCACCAGATTGATGCCAACCTTGAGCCACCAAAGATCTGAACCTATTCAGAGGCTGCAGCTTGCCTTAAGGAGGTTAAAACAAAACTTATTTTTAGCACTGCTAATGACCACCAGCAACTGCTAGCCTTCCGTCCAGAAGGGGTAGTACAATTGAACTACTCAGGTGACATAGTGAACAGTGGCGGCGGAACAAAGCATTGCCAATTCTATTTTCCAGATCAGGCACAACATGGATCTGCCGCCCTCAAGACTCTAAGCCAAGATCCATGCCCCGCCAGTGAATTGTCCCCAGAACTGAAGTCTGCAAAAAGTGAAGTAGCAAAACCACCTGGAATATAACTCTGGCGGTATGGGGATGTCCCTATTTTCATTTTTGGTAATAAAGGTTTATGAACCTTTGGTTTGAATAAATCCTACCTTATCTAGTCTTAGTGATCTTTCATCTTAACTCTGTTCAAGTAGACCATCAGGCAATCACCCCCTCTGGAGACCAACCTGCTGATCCTATCCAGGCACTATACTGCCCCCCAGGAGCCCCCTTTGGACCTGTGAATTTTACCAACTACCCGCCCAACCCGGCCTACACAGAGTACAACTTGGAGACCATCCTCATTGCTGACCCCTTGGCCAGGACTAGAAAAACTGAATACATAGGACGTGAAGGAAAGTGGTACAAAAGGCCGCCAAGATTGTTCAAAGACAAGTACAATTATCTGCCTGCCTACTTTGTTCCCATGACTCCGCCCTTAACCCCACAACCCAACCAACCAATGAGACCTCCACTGCTGCAGAGACCACGTCCACTCAACTGTTTGGACCACTCTATATCACCTTGGCAGGAATGGTGGATTCCATGGTCCCTACCTCTGGGCCCTGGTCCTTACTCGGGCAATCCATGTCTTACATTATCAAGTTAGCACCCATTCTATGGTGGGCTTTACCCACCGGCTCAGCCCAACCCCATCTCAAGCCGCCCAATGCCTCTACCTATGCCTGGTTTCCTGACACACAGTGTAGTGTGATAATTGAGAAGATGGCGGAGCTTGGAGCTAAGGGTGAGGCTCTGAGTACCACTATGGCGCCTTCTGATGCCACTCCTCCTTCCTTTGCATATGAAGATTTCTTCCCTGGAAAAAAAGGAAACATCATATTAAGGATGCTACTCTTATTGCCAACTTAATCCAGGACATTGATGGGGATATCCACAATTATGAGACCCCTGAAAAAGACCTTCAAGAGATGACCAAGCTTACCAAAAACATGAATGATTGATTTTCACCCCACATTACAAAAAGTCAGGAGCTGTTTTTTCAAATTTATGAAGTTTTTGCCACTGTGGCTGTTAAGCAGATACAAATTAATGAAGCCCTTTGAGTGACCCCTGCCACTAGAGAGACAGGGGCCCAACAGGCAACCACTCTCACAAACCTGGAAGAGAGTATACACCAGCTATAGGAACTTCAGCCTTCTATTGAAAGAAAAGCTAAGTTTATCTCCCAAGATCCACATCCTTAACTCTAACTCACAAGATAGTTCTAATGGATATGCTGGTAACAGCAGCAAAATCAACTGTAGGAATGCAAAAGTGAGAATTCAAAAGTGAGAATCTAAAAGTGGCCAAGTCAACAATGTTAAAATTTTCAAAATGGCTTTTTATAATAAATTAACTACTTTTTCTTGACTTTTTTAGTTGAGAGAATAAATAAAAAGTATTTTATATGGACATGATAATTTTTATTCCATATGAGTTGTTTTAATTTAATTTTGAAAATTTAAAATTGTTGACTTGGCCACTTTTAGATCCCCACTTTTGAATTCTCACTTTTGCATTCCTACAGTTGATTTTGCCACTGTTGATGGTCTGCCAGCTCTGGAATTGATCCCAAAACCTCAACCATTGATGCCTTCCTAACTATCTATGAGGCTGCTATGAGTTGAGCAACTGATGATCTTACAAAGGAACCCATTCTAACCTGTCTTCATTATACTTGTCAAGAAGAGGTGGCTCAAAAATTAGTTAACATTGCCACTTGGGCACAAAGAAAAAGGATATTAATTGAGGAGTTTGGTGGTGAATTGATCTTGGAAGTGAAAAACAACGCTTTCATGAACATTTCTTTCAAGCCCAAGGAGCTCCTGCTGATTTTGCTGATTGCTTCTACATGAAGGGCAAACAGTTAATCATTAGCTGTCAGATTTCTGTTAAAAAAGCCTACACTGTCTGTGTTAATGTCCTTAAAGTCAATGAATTGTTGTGTTTGTACTATAAGGATCATGAGCCTATGTTGAAATCCATGAAGGGGATTAAAACTCTCCTTCAAGACATGCATGTGACACATATGAGTCCTGTAGTCTTCAAGGTGCGCGCTTTGTTGTCTAATTACAATAGCCGCTCTCCCCAAATTATGATTGTTGACAATCATGGTCAGCCTAAACGTCAAGGGTGCCATAATTGTGGATAGTGGGTCATCACTCCCAAGTATTTACAAACCCAAAGATAGAAAGTACTGATCCAGAAAGCTACACAAGAAAAAACCAGTCAACTTAGAGATGAAGATGCTCTTTGTTAAAAATCCTTTTCAGTATCTTCCTATTTCTGCTCTCACTGCCCCCTCTACTGCTACTGGCACTGCATACTCACATGCTACGCCTTTCATCTTACATATCTTTCATGAATTGCCTAGTGATCCCAAATCTGATGATTCAGAAGATGATGAACCTTATGGACATGGATATTCTGCACTAGCAGTTACTGAGATCATCACTGTCCCCTACAAGTTGCGCTCAGGAAAACAACTACCAATAAATAAGTGCTGAATTCTCTAATTCATGTGAGATGGGTGCTTATTCTACCTTGGTCAAGCCAGCTATGCATATATGTGGATTGAGTTCTCAGAAAAGGCTTATTAGTTATTAGAAGCTATATTCCAAAATATAAAAATATCCCTGTCTCTGAAGGTAATGTCCAAGGAAATCCTGGCTCTTTGGTGCACCTTGGAAAAGTAGAGAAAGAAAAATTTCTGCATCAAAAGAGATTCTAGCTATTCTACCTCCCTTTGTAAAAGGCACCACTTAATTAAAAGTAGCTATAAAAAAGTGAAGTTTAATGCCATACTAGAAAAAGAATCTCCCATTAATGTGGTCTCCTTTAAACTAATGAAAAGGCTTGAGGCTGTTCCTGAACTCACTTAGCACAAATCTTATGATATTGCTGATGTTTCTATCACTTGAACCATTGGAGCTTATGATTCTTTTCCTCTATAATTTAGGAAATTACTCTTATCTTCCCCTGTGGTGATATTATAGAATAGAAAGCTACAATCTCTTGATTGGTACTCAGTTCCTCTGAGAATATAATAGCATTATTAACCTCAATAAACATGTTTATACCTCTTGAATTATAAATTCCCCTTATACTATAAATTCAGAACCTGAACGTAAAAATGCAGGATTGTCAAATCCTTGGTCCAAATTTCAAATCCCTTTTGCAGGCAACTCAGCTGAGTGAAAAATAAAATATTTAATAAAATTCACCATTTAATTTGAATTTTTTTGGTTTATTTAAATTGGCAAATTTTGAATCTCTTGAGCAGATAACTCAACTAACAAAAGACAAAACTCAGCAAACAAATGCGGGATACATGAATCAGAAATGCGGGATTCTAATGTACAATTTGTGATTTACTGTATTTCAAACAAATCATAGACATCATGTGAAAATTAACAAATCTGAAATTGCAGGATTGTCAAATCCAAGAACCAAGTTTAAAATCAAAATTGCAATGAATTTGAAATAAATACAATTTATGAGTGTCTCAAAAAGGATGCCAAAGGATCTAGAGTGGATTTGTTCTGATTCTTTTAGGAAGCACAGGCATTCTCAAAAATCACCCTATTCCAGTTTAGGACGGCTAAATTTTAGATTGTAATATTCACAAAATTGACATATTTAACAATAAAATTGACTAAAATATACATTCCTCTTCTTGAGTTCAAAATTTTAATAAATTTTTATTATGTCTTCTTTCAATAAAAACCAAGCCAACAAGCTGTTCTCTGGCCTTGACAAAATCATGCAGGGCTACACTGAGTCTCTTACGGTGAAGCCTCTGTCTATGGCCACTCCCAGCCCGCAGGCCTCTCTGCAAGCCCCACCCAGGAGTCTGTTCTTCCCCCTGCAACTTCCAGCATGGCCCTGTTTGCCCATCACGCACAGGCAGCTGTTAACCCAAATCTCTTATCAGCAATGGCATCCAAAACCAGCCATTTTAGCCATGGGGTCACCCAGAGAGCCCAGAACCCCAAAACAGCTAATCAGATGGCATCAACCAGTTCCCAAGATGAACATGTCTCTCCCCCAGCCAATCAGCCTGCAAGACGCAGAAGAAAATTGATCACTCCAGACATTGTTCTCAAAATGGTTGAAAAGCAAGGGAAGCTTATGTCCCTTGGGGAAATTGCAGCCGCAATGGGTTTTGTAAAGTCCACTGTGGCTGCAACCCTGTGAGCCCACACCAACTGTGGCCCCCCCACCAAGAAGACCCCAACTGGTGCCTGTACCTCAACCAAAGGTGAAAAAGACCACCCTCTCATGATGGCTATTATGGAGCGTGACCCGTGGATGCCCCTGGTCCAGGTACGTCTCCAGTTGGGACTCCACAGCATCTTCACCAACAAAAGAACGGTGAATTCATGGATGCACGGAGTTGTGGTTGCTGCTAGAATCTTGTTCAATCAAGTTCTCAGTGGTCCCATTTTGGTGGATACCGGTCCTACAATTCAACAATTATTAATTTTATCAAAGGAAGGGCAATGAAGGCCCGTAATGACGTAATATTCCTGTCATATGCTAAGATATCTTCAAGTATCCAAGACTTTGGAGAGAAGCGCATCCAATCTGACATGTAAAAGCGTGGCCCAATCTTGTATTGTTTGTCGGGGTTTTATTGGCAGTTTACCCATTGGGTGTCAATTATTACTCAGCAATATTGAACACTGCAGATGGGTATGCCTACCAGACGGAGCTCAAGGCCATGCTGGAGGAGTGGGCTGCCCAAAACGCCGTGCACACAGTTGTACTGAGTGCAGAGATGGAGTATTGTGAATGGGCAACCCAAGAAATCAGGGCTGCAGGGTATACCTGCTGGGCCTACCCCCATCAACTATGCCAACATGCATCTTGCAGATGTTAGTCTCTAAAATTTTGGTTCTGCCCTCAGGTGCTTAAAGCCTGCCACCTACAACAAACTATGCACCCAAATTGATAAGGGGTATGAGCTTTTTCCTTCCACATCCGTCCAGGACTTATTTGATCTCATCATATTCTATGCAAGTGATAGTGATAAGCCCAGAAAGGACCCCTGCCTCCCTCCACGCCACTCCATCTGTTTTGTCAAGCCCTCATATGTGACAGAAGAAGAATTTGAGCAATTGAAGCAATCAGCTCTTGCTGCCCCTTCCCAGTCAACAAACCCTGCCTCCCCAACCCCTCATCAAGATCAAGCCACCTGCCTTCCAACCCTGACTCCCAAGCAACCACCCATTCCCTCCCCACCATCTCTGATACCGTTCCTTTCATAGGCGCAGATGAAGGCAATGTTCATTCTGCCCATTCCCTCCCCTTCCCATCCTTTGATTAGTAAATAAATCTTTTCTTGGTGACTACTATTAAAATTAATTTTTCTTTCAGTTCATAATTAATAATATATTTTTTACATTGTTATAAGTTTCCATGTGTAAAGAATGTTGTACATTTGATGTGGTAACATATATTTGCTTCCTATGATATTTTTGTCATTATCATTAATAAATTGAAGACAATAAACGTAAATATTGCATTAGAATATTGCAATAAGACATCAACTCTTGATATTTTGATATTATGTGCATAACTCAATGCATTTTGTTTAATAAAATCTATTGTAAACTTGACCTTTTCCATTATAATTTAATAAAATGGAATGTGTTTATATTAGAGAGCCATATACACTTAGTATAATATTAATAATTAGTGCATTTTACAGCCTGTATATTTACCTATTGGTAATAATTCTGTAAACTTTTCAGTCGGATTTTGCAAGGTAATAATAATGTAATGTGTTAATAGAATACTATCTATTATCATTAATTGGCTGATTTTCTTTGATGTGACAATTGTGCATTTTTTGATATTTACACACTAGTATCCAATTGGTTGGCTTCACATCCAATCACACAGGCAATTGGAAAACAAGCCGCCACCCCAACCACATCCAGTCTTGGGGTGGCAGCTTGTTTTACTATTGCCTGTACAATTGGATGTGAAACCAACCAATTGGATACTAGTGCGTAAATATCAGAAAATGCACAATTGCCACATCAAAGAAGATCAGCCAATTAATGACAATAAACAGTATTCTATTAACACATTACATTATTATTACCTCACAAAATCTGACTAGAAAGTTTACAGAATTATTACCAATAGGTAAATATACAGGCTGTAAAATGCACTAATTATTAATATTATACTAAGTGTTAATGGATCTATAATATAAACACAGTCAATTTAAATAAATTACAATAGAAAAGGCCTCGTTTACAATGAATTTTATTAAATAAAATGCATTGAGTTATGCACATAATATCAAAATATCAAGATTTGACGTCTTATTGCAATATTCTAATGTAATATTTACGTTTATTGTCTTCAATTTATTAATGATAATGACAAAAATATGTATGCGTCAAAGATAGTACTATAAAAGCCAGTTTTTCTATGGAATTCAAACAAAATGTCATCAATCTATAACTTAATCAACAAATTAGAAGCTCAACTGAAAAAGGTTGTTGAAATCAAGAAAAATATCAGGGAAATAGTTACAGGAAAGCTGGGGGACAAGGGCCAGCCACTGATTGTTTCAAAAGAAGATGCTCTGAACAAATTGTGAAATATTATAGATGAAAAGAATAAAGAAAAATTACTTAATCTACAGGGAACAATTTTATCAAGTCTAAAGTTCAACAACACAGCATACAATTTGTGGGAGTTCTGGCAGGGGGGCAAAGAAAACAATGAGAAGATCAAACTAATAGAAGGAACAGAATTTCAAAAGGAAATCAACACCAATGAAGAGGAAAACAATTAAATGGAAACAGATGAAAATGAAACACAAGCAAGAAGCAGAAGCGCTTCAAGAAATACAGAAGCTTTATCAAATGAAAATCAAGAAGAATAAGGAAAATTAAGCCCAAGAAGAGCACTGAAGAGCATCCAACACTCATGAAGTTTGCCAATATGGCGCCTGTGGCTGAGGGGGCCACAGGGGAAACAATCAGTAAGACTTTTTATGTTTTACTTATATTTATTTTAGTCATCACTTGGGATGGGGATGAGGTTGCGGAAGTGGCGGCTTATATGCCGAGTTGGTTTTATGGGGGTTACCAGTCACTGGTGGCCCCTATAAAACAAATAAATAAAAAAATAAATAAAATAATTCAACAAAATATGAATAATTTTTTTAATAGTGAAGCTCAAGATAGGGAATATCAACCGCCCGTGGGGTGCTTGCCATGGATAAGGGAAGCCTACAAACTAGGATCAACAATCAAAATCAAAGAAATGAATGAAATTTGCGGGGATATAAAACTGAACTTTGATGAATACATATATGAAAGCGTTCAAAGGTTCCCCTTCACAAATATCAACAAATACAAAAAAAATTAATAAAAACCAATTTTCAAATAGGAAATGAATATCTGAAATCAGCAATTTTTAATAAGGCTCTATCCAATAAAGTCGGGGATGCAGTCCTCATGAATAGTTTTAAACCTTTAATGATATTGTTTGCCAAGGCCTGGGGGGCAGATTCAAGTCGGGCACCCCCAGTACCCTCTTCAAATTCAGCCAAACATCCTATATCAATAGGGTAGTACAAACTTTCAAAAAAAATTGTGCATGTTCTTAGAAAAATATACCTCACAAAGAATCCACGTTGCGGTGTACCTGGGAATCCTTCTCCACTGCATATTGAAAGCCAATGTCAAAAAGTTGGAAGATGTACCCATACAAAATGATATATGCTGTGTAGCCCTCAACCAACAGAAGACACCACGGGGATACAGGACAGTTGAGCACGTCCTGTATGACTCATTTGCAATAGTAACACTATACGGGTACTATGTGCCCCCTGAAAAAAATCTACTAGTCAATTCTCTCACCTGATTGCCTTTTATAAGACAATTGGCCACCACCGGGGTGCTGAGCGCCACCCCTCTAGCAATTGGCGCCAGAGTCATCCACCACATACAGAAGAGTAAATGGTCCCAATTGGACGCATTAGCAGAAAGTTTAATTTCAGGGTATAATTCCCCAGAATAATCACATTCCCCTTGCAATTTGCATTCCCCTAATAAATCATTTTCCCTTGCAACTTAAACTTTTTTATTTTATTTTTTATTTATTTTTAAATATTAAAATTTTAATACTAAACACTTCACTGTTATTAATTTTACTTGTAAAATTTTAATAGTAAAATATTCAATATTAAAATATTCACTGTTAAAATACTTAATATTGAAATATTTAATAGTAAACATTTTATATTAATATTATAATATTAAATATTTTACTATTAAATATTTTAATATTATATATTTTGATATTAAATATTTACTATTAAGTATTTTAATATTAAAATTTTAGTATCTAAAAGTCACTATTAAAAATATTTAATATTTTAATATTGAATAAATCACAATTAAATAAAAATTGGTATATTTTGAATATTTAACCTTTAATATTAAACTTTTAAGATATGTAATTATACTTTTATTTTAAAATTTTATTTTTTATTTTAATTTTTAGTAGGTAAATTATAATATTAATATATCTAAATATATTATAAGACAATATTTAAAGTTGCAACCATGTTGAATATTTAAAAATAAGTTAAAAATGTTTTTATTTATTATTTATTATCTTGTCAAGTACAGGTCCATTTATCACAAAGATAAACATGGAGAATTGAATTTATCCGCATCATGTGGCCCCCTCCACTTATGTTCCAAACACATGATTGTTTAGAACTCAAATTACCTTTCCCTTGTAATATGATTTGATAAACATATTTGATATACTTGACCTGCGTCCTAAGTATAAATTAGTAAGAGATACATGAAAATCATTGGTTGCCGTGTTGCATGGCTATAGTGGCACTGAAATACCAAGGAGCAGATGATGACACACAAGGTCCAATTTGTGGCTTAGAAAAGGCAAAGTACCAAAATGATTCACAATTATTTAAATAAACTATTTTTTTCTATCTTTTTTAATTTATTTATTTGTTAGCACAAAAGCCAATAATATTCAGTGCATCATAATAAAAATAAATCCCTCTTATCTAGTATAATTAATTTTACTTACCTTTTCTAGTATTCTTAAATGTCTATAATACAATCAAACATCACATTATTATATATAAATAATAATTTTTGAGTCCTAGTAAAAACAAACTAAATAAAATTAAAACTAAATGAAACCCAGGGAGCCCATTTATCTGATTGGCTTGGAGGCCAGGGCTTTTGGGAGGAATGATTCTGAGTGCTTGTAGAAAGCTTCCACCACATTGGGTGGCATTGCAAATTGGCTGATCTTAAGAATGTTGAATAAGTCCTCAGTGTCCTGAGGAAGGCCTTGTTTCACCTTATTCTTGATCCACCCAAAGACCTCCTCAATTGGATTCAGGAATGGAGAATATGGGGGGAGGAAGAAGAGTCTCATTGGGTAGTCTGCAAGGCAGTGGCTAGCAGAATGGCTATTTTTATCAATGGGCGGGAACTTGGACACAACCAGATCTACTTTGTGGAGCCCAACATTATCAAGCACAACAACATTGGTTGTGCTACTATAATTTATCTGAAGGTACTCCTTGACATCTTGGATAAAATCAAGAAAGGTCCCGCTGTTATGGGAGCCTTTAATCATCTGATACTAGTCCAATCCGTGAGGACCAAGAAGCGCAACCATGAAATAGGTCTGAAAACGGACAGCTGCACAATGGGCTATGCTGTCCTTGGACCCCTTCTTGACCCACCCATGCCTGGACCTGAGTGAGGAAAAAAACAACAATTTGTTGATATAGAAGAACTGGACATTCCCAGTCTCCTTTAGTGCCAGATATGTCTTGGCATAAATGCGTCAATCCTATATGGTCTTTTCACTGTTCCTGTTGTACAGAGAAACTCCGAGCACCTTCCATGAGAAGCCCAAATCAACCATTGTTTTGTATACAAGGGTTTTGGAAACAGAAAGTCCAAACTCTGTGATGAGCATTGATTGGACAGCAAGTGTGTCCAGGTGGCAATCCCTGGCTACCCACCGCTTGATTGTGTCAATGTGTACGGGCTGAAGGAGTTTTGGCTGTCTTTTTGCCTTGGTGGATTTGGCAATTTGCCCAGTATTGCCATACTTGGTGTTGATGTTGGCAAGGTACCTGGCTGTGACACCAAATTGGGACGCAATATCCCAAACTGCCATTCCCCTGTTTAAGCAGTTGAGGAGAGCTTCAAGCTCACTATCTGTCAACCAACGCCGGCCCTTGGCAGGTACCACAGCATCCTGGCTACCAGGCTCAGCACAGGGGATGGGGACTTTTGTGTAGAAGGTGGGATCACGCTTGGTTGTGCTGGCGCTGTCAATGATGGCATAAGACACAGGCACAGATGGCTCAACAGTGGTGGCCAATGGCTTGTATGTGGTGTCAAAGACGCAGGGGCAGGAAGTAGCAACTCTTGGGTCAAGAGTGCAGGGCCTGGTGACAACTGGGTATACAGTGGAGGTGTAAGTAACCTCAGTGTTCCCAGTGACCCTGGTGTAAGAGACTTTTGTGGCAGGCCTTGAGAGTGGCTTCTGTCTGGGATTCAAGCTGGTTGATCAGGCCTGGGATGCAGGAGGGGGTTGGCTGGCAATGACACCTTGGGAGGCCTGAGTATTGGCATGACTCCCTTCAATTTTTGTTCTGGGTCTGTTCTTGGACCCTCTGGGACGCCCTTGTGGATGGGCTTCCCCGCAGGCTGGTGCAGGAGCGGGTTGGGAATGCGCTTAACGGTCCATAAAAATAAGATGAAAAATATATTTTAGATTAAATATGTATTTATTTGGAGTTATTGGTTTAGTTGTGGGTAGTTATTTTCTCTTGATTTAGCCTTGAATAGTAACAGTATTTCTTTATCTGTGATTTGAAGTGTATAATATTGTATCCTTTCTGGGTTTGGATGATTTTAAAGTTTAATCACTTTTTATGTCTAATTATGGTTATCGATATTGAATTTTTCATTTGATTTTTGTTGTGGTGGAGCTTCTTGATTTAGGTTGTTGTTTACTAGTGTGCTTACTGTACATTCAATTTAATTTTCAGTTCCCGCAATTAATATTTGAGTTTAATATGGCATTCAAAAGTGATCTGAAATTTGGTCCATAGATTTGACAATCCCGCAATTTCAAAAAACATAGTAAACTTAATGAAAATGATTAATGAATTTGAATGCTTCAAATCTGATTCCAGTTAATTCATTTTGTCCATAGGAAATATGAAGCTTGACTTGAACTTTGCAAAGTGTCTATGAGTTCCCACATTTTCAAATATTCAAATAAATACTCACAAAAATCAATTTAATTAAAAAAAGGCCATCCCGCAAAAGTGATTTGAAATTTGGACCAAGGATTTGACAATCCCACATTTTTAAGTTCAGGTTCTGAATTTACAGTACTTGAAGGGCATATTTTTCTTTTGAAAAGAAGTTAAAAACATGTGTGCTATAATGTACTACTTAGATCTTCATATTGAAGCTTATTATGCATTCCTTAAACCTCAAGTCACATCTATTGTCCTGCCTGGCTAATTAAAGAGTTCCTCTTCTAGCTCATAATGCTTTCTCTATAACCCTGGCTCCCAGGTGATAGCAAGCTCCCAGTTTTCTGATGATTTACTCACCAAGTCTTTTATGGAGCTACATACACTCATTTCTTTGGGCAGAACTGAACCTCACATGTGCCCTGGGATCTTGGATGTCACTCACAAGGAGCCCATCTACTGTTTTTAGCTAGCTTGGCTTCTATACATTTACAGGTTGTAGAGAGATAAGTTCTTGGTCATTATTGTCTCTTAAGTGCGCCAGCAATTCAATCTCTCTAACCCTTTGGCAAGTTTAGCAATCTTACTTTACCATAAGCTGAGCCACAGAAATTGTTTTTTTTCTACTAAGTACTTATTTCAACTAGCCCCAGTTCAGTAAACTGAGGTGTTAAAACTCTTAGATCATTTTGCTGATATCTTTGCTTAAGGCCCCAACAACTATGTTCTTGTCAAAAAGTTCATACATCATATTGATACTGGTGACACTCCCCCTTTAGAGAAAACCTTACTGGCATAGTAGGGTTAAAAATGCCAAGGTGTTCAATAAGTTAAAGAAGATCCTGATTACTGGGTTGTTAATTTCATCTCAAAGTCCATGGGCTTCTACTTTATTAATCATAAAGAAGAAGTATGTTGAACATTGCATTTTTATGGATTATTGATGCCTTAACTCACTAATCAAGAAGAGTCCTACTATTTAACAGAAATTGTTGATGCCCTGCATTACCTAGGAGGTTCAAAGTTATTTTCTGATATGGACTTTGCCTAAGAGTACTGTCAAGCTAAATTGTCCCCATAAGATAGAAAGATAGCTACATTGATCATTTATGAAGAGCTATTTGAGCCTACTTGTATGCCTCAAAGATTGTGCAATATTCCTGTTGACTTTCAGCAGACTATGGGCTTCATTATTTGTGATATAAAATTGTCTTGAATACTAGTATACTTGGACAATATCAATGTTTTAAGCTCTACTTTCAATGAACATTTAGATTACCCAAAAGCTTATTACTTAAGATTTGTAAAGCTGGCCTCAAACTTAAGCCTTCTAAATGTTCTTTCATCAATAAAAGTCTTGAGCTCTTAGTCCACGAGGTTACTCAAACTAGGTTCTGACACATTATCAACAAGTTGAATGCCATCAATAATATGCTTCCTCTCATCAATCTCCAATATGTACAAGTCTTTCTAGGTATGATGGTGTATTACAGCTAATTCATCCAAAAGGTTTGCAGAGATCACAGACCCCCTTATTCAGCTTCTTTATGGTGCATTTTATAAGTGAACTGAGACTCAGCAGCAGTCTTTTGACGCCTTGAAGAAAAAGCTCAAAGAAGCTCCCATCCTGGTGTATCTTATCTAAGATAAAGAGTGCATTATGTAAACTGACATTAGAAGGGTTTCTGTGGGGCCATTCTGAATTAATTGGATGATAAAGGGGTGGATTGCCCTGTCACCTAATTCTTTGTGAGAGAGAGGAGCTAAACTAAAATAAAGATCTCTCATCCCAAGGGCTCAAACCACCAGGATACCATCCAGTGAGCAAATGGGATGGTTGCTCAAAAAGGCATCCATAAGGATAACATTGAGGACAAATGGGGAAAAAGTATTTAATCCTATGAGAAACATTCCTGAAACCAAATATTGAGCCTTCTCTGAGGGAACATGAGTCACCTGAGAGAAAGAGACATTAGGTTCCTTGGTCAAGAAAGATGGGCCCAATGAGATCAGTGAAGAGTTGGAGGGGAGGATCTGACATAGACTAGGATATGAAGCAGTTCATAATAAGGGATGAGATTCAAAACAAAAGTTTACTTAAGGAAATAAAACATTTGGCTTTTGTAAAAAGTCATCCAGAATATAGAGAAGCTTCTGAAGGTTATTTTTTAATGAAATCAGGGTGGAGGACAAATGAGATCATATGGAATGAAAGGTAGTCCAGAGGAGAGTTAGAACAGGTAGGGCAGTGAAAATCATGGATTTCAAAAGAGGAAACAACATTTTATTGTTGCCCTCAAAATTCTGATTCTGAGGAGCTTTGTGGGAAGCAGAAAAAAAGAGAAAAAAGAGAAAAATATTTCCAGTTTTGATAACTGAGCTTTTGAACCCAAAGAAGGGGTCTGGTAGGAAGGAGATTAATTTCTTGCTGTGAATTGAAGCAGGGACACCAGCAAAGACAGTTTTTGGTTCAAACATTAAACAAAAAACTTAAATTAAGTATTTATACTATTTAATAACTAAAACTTTAAAGCAAAAACAACAATTTTGGAGCAAGTAAATCAAAGCAAAAATGCTAACTGACACACTAGGGGCTAGAAGAAGGTAGTAAGAAGTCTAGTGGGGACAGCTGGGGGCAGAAAGATAAAGATTTATAGAAATTTTCAATAAAATTAAATAAGAGCCCCAAAAATCCAAAAGATTTGTGAAACCAACCTTTTAATGGTAAGAATAGGCAAGCAAGGATATGGAAGCCCTTCTGTATTTTTAAATGTGATTTATAAAGAATAGGTGCTCCATTATGGGGAATATCTTGGAATGGGATCTGGTTGGCTGCAGGATAAATTTTTCAACTGTGATGGATTCAGGTCTAACCAGTCCAACTTACCATTATCCTGACCTTGACTATTATTGCCATTACCTTCATGTGACAAAGCTTTGAGGAGCTTTGCCTCTAGGGAGGCAATTTTATGGGACAACACTTTGTTATCATCCCGCCAACAAGCCATAATCTCAACACTCTTCTCCTCTCTTGCTCTTAACGCCTCAATTTGACCATTTGTCATTGCTTTCACTTTTTGTAATTTTTTCAAATCCTACTAATAGGTTTAAAGAATCCCAAGCATAAATTTGGTTCCCTTGGGCAGGAGTCCCTTCCTTTGCAAAGTAATTGGAATACAGCTCTTCAAACACAGCCTTTACTTCTACCAAAGATTTGGCAGGAACAGTCTTAGTGACCTCCAGGCTGGTCCAAGCTTCTTCCAATGTACTTTTAGGAACCTCCTTTCTTGTGGCAGCGGTTTCCACGCAAAGTACTCCAAATTTTGCCCTTTTGAAAGATAACAAAGAATACATAATAATTGAAAAAGTAGTTGAGGGAAAAGCGTCAAAATTGGCAATATATCTTTATTAAAATTTAGCTGTTTTTGCTTATAATCATTTGGAGCATATTTGGCTGAAAACCCCTCCTGTTCCTGAATCAAACTATGATTCATGTCATGTGGTCTATGACATTTGAGTCATTTAAACCTAGATCTTTACCCAAAAGATCTCCTGTAATTCTCAGCCTATGAGAATTAACCTACAATGAGAAGGAGTCACCTGACACCATTCATCTCAATGTATCAATTTGGCATGGAGCTTCCCAAACTCCTGGCACCAAATCCCAGTGGAATCTATGTATTCTGAATCCAGATCTTTCCCTATAAGATCTTCACACTTCTCAACCTATGAGAGGGTGACTAGATCATTCCAGAATCACCTGATTCCTTACAGTGGAATGTCTTGTTTTGGCTTAGAGCATTTCAAGCTTCCAGCTCCAAAACTCTGTGGAATCTGTGTATTCTAGATCCAAGCTATTGGCGTTCTAACTGGGAACCAGCTTATCAATTATAAATACCCATGAACCCTTGCATGCACTTGGTTTATGTCAGTTAATTGACACCTAGTCAATTTAATTGACTACCCTGAACGGTTAGTCAACTTGGTTTTAAAGACACCCAGTCTTTACTTGACACAGTCAAGTCCATTTTGGACCAATGATTAAATCCCCATAAATCACATCTGCAGGTATATTTAATTAAGCTTCAGAGTGAATTAAATTGTTTTTGAGACACCTAGTCCCCAAGATTAATTTGGCCAATCTTGCCTCAATTTTGCTAATTAGCACAGCCTAACTAACCATACATATTCTAATATTTTATTAAATATAAATACCAAGTTTTTAGGAATCTTTATCTGAAGAATTCCATTCAAACCTATCTATATAAAATAAACATCAAAAACAGAACACCTTTATATTTTGGAGTATTTATTTGGCTAAATACTAAAAGTGACTGTCATATAGTCACATCAACCCTGTGCCAGGAGATTGGAAGATTTCAAAAAAATTCCAAGCAGGGATTCAATTGGTTGTGGATTTCTGGGTGAGTTGACAAGAAGGTTTTCTTGGCTTGGATCCCAAAAAGGGCCAAAGATGTGTCAATAGATGCTTGGCTAGACCTGGTCACTTTCAAGTTAGGCCTGGCCCAGGCTAGCAGACAATACAAATTTCTCACTATATCTTCTGTGCTTGTGACCAGTTTCTGGGTTTAATACACTAACAAAGATGTCTCATCAATGGCATGAGATAAATTCTCTATAGTTTTATGTAGTTTGGCAGGGTTCTGGGGTGATTTTTTGTTTGGCGCAGAAAGATGGATCTATCTAAGGCTAAAGGGGGGGCCAACTTTACATTGTCTCACATTCTCAATAAACACAAGAACAACTACAGTGTCACAGAAAAATAATGTCTAGCAGTGTTTCATACAGTAAAATAATTAAGATACTACATTTCTGACACACATTCTACTTTGGTAACTAATCACTCTTCCCTGTGCTGGCTCAGCAGTTGAATAAACCTAAAGATCAATTAACCTGATGGGATTTGAGATTACAAGGCTATCACTTTATGGTATTAAATGGCCCTAGCATCCAACATCAGAATGTGAATGGCTTCTTCCAAATGCCCATCTTAGCTCTACAACCCTCTGAGACTGACTGCTTTTAAAAACTAATAGGTTATCCTCTGCTTAAGAGTCTGAATCTGAAGAAATCTGATTAGCTTTTAAGAAGCTTCAACAGATATGATCATTAGGGATAGGAGAAATTTAAAAAGGTTTGATCCATATAGTATCTCTATATTTGCCCTAGATTATGTGTGACCTTATGCATTTCAGGATCATGTAGATACTAGACATAGAGGGATATCATATACCTACAACTGGTTGTCTAAAAGCTGCTATTGGGAAACCATGTGAGTAATGATCCCTGATATTATACTCTCTTAATATGATTACCAGCTGTAACACCTTCAATCCATTCAACATCAGTTTAATTTAGTATTTACCAAACATGTTTTACATACTGTCAGTGTTGATTCTTTTTCCACACCCCTTTTTCTTTCTCTAGGTTTTAGTTTATTCTAATTGTTTTAGAACACTTTAGTAAATGAGTAGAAGCTAAGAACACCAAGGATATTATTGCTAAGGCTACTGCCATGTTTCTTATCTAAGATGTGTTCTTTTCCCTGGATGTTAACATTTTCTGCTTTTTGATAATAATACCAACTTTAATACCAGGCTTGTAACCCTTTTAGTTGAGGCCATGATAACTTTTCAGTTGTTTTATGCAACATATAAACCTTCTAATAATTACATTGTAGAAGGGGATAATTCTACTCTAGTTATATCATGTGTAAGCTGATTTACTCTAATACTTTTAATTGGGATATGTATCTTCCAGTGGCTTTCTTTGCTTATCAACTAATTAAGCATCATACTACTATCTTCTCTCCTTTTTCTATACTCTATAGTTGAAAGACTACCACCCCCCTCAATATAGGGAAATACATTGGTTGAGCTTGATACTGCAACTAATCTTGAACAACAGGTCAAAGAGCTGATCAATGAGGTCATAAATATCCAGGCTACCACCTATACAGTAGTTTTAAAAGCTATGGCAACAACCAAAAATACTTCAGATTTAAACAAAATCCAAGCCGTGCAAGATTCAGGATTCAATTAATTTATAAAATTTCAGTTAATAAATGGACTGTAAACAAAAAACAAAATTTCACTAGCCCATTATACAAAATTATATCAAACATCAAGAAGTGTAGTTCAAACCACAAACAAAATGAACTGACACAACAAGTAAAATGGATGGATGCTGTTCCAGAGTATATTATAATCCAATCAGGATTCATATGAGGCACAAACAGAAGAACTAAAGTGAAACAAAACTTGAGAAATTTAGAAGCAAGACTACACAAGCACAAAACAAAATGAACTCACACAAGATGTGTAGTATGAGCAGCCTAAAATAGAAAAATAACAGTTTAACAGCCAATCAATAGCTATCTAATTTAGGAACAGAGCCATTTTATCCATTTTCATGTCTCCAGATTTGTATGAAAAGGTTTTGAGAACCTTCCAAATATGGATTTGAGATTAAAATAAAAATAAATCATTAAATTTTAAAATTTCTACTTTTAGTGATTTTATCCTAGGTTTTTTAAAATGGTTTTTAACAGCAATATCTTTGACAGCGCCAGCAGCAGCCAAGCCAGCTTCAATGGAGGCAAGGCTCAGAGCGTGGAGGCACCTGTTTACACCCAAGCCTTTGAGGCGAGTAACAAGGAAGCTGACCTGTACCTGACCACCAATCCCTATGGCTTTGACTTATTCAGTAGTCACATAGTGTCTAGCTCTGCTCCTGCTCCTGTACCCACCCTTGCACAAGCTGCCCACCAACCAATCAATCAGGATGGCAACCTTGATTTAAAAACAACTTCCAGCCACCAGCCAACCTGCCCCCTTACAGACAATCAGGCTTCAGCTCCCCTGGCCCAGCGCCCCAAGCAACAAATCATCACTGCCCAAATTTTTCAGAAAATTGTGGCACTGAATCTACAGGGTCTGTCCTGGGAACAGATTGCTGTCCAGTTGCAATTTACCTGAGCTACTATCATGAAGGAATTCAACAATCTGATGAACAGGGGGAATCTGATTGGGACAGCCAAGAAGCCCAAGAAGGCCCCCAAGTCACAAATATCTGAGGCATACCCAATCATGCTTGACCTCCTCCAGCAGGATCCCAAGCTTCCCTTGACCCAGGTCTGGAAGCAGCTCTCGCACTATTACATATGGGTCTCTGAGCGCATGGTGCAGCTCTGGATGTATGGGAAGGTGGCTTCCATACGGGTTCTTACCAATTTTGCCGACAACCAATGGGATGGTGCTGAGGATTCCCTGTATGACACCGCCATCAAATCAACCCTGGTCCAATGCCTGACTAGTCTAACTGATGATGTCATGTTCATCTCATATTACAAGCTATCAATAGCTTTTGATGATTTTGGCAAGCAAGAAAAGCTGCCGCCAAGAATAGAAGGAAGAAGGTCAAGAAGGGGACATTCATTGGTGCATTTCTGGCTGTTTCAGCCAAGGGTTTTGTCTACTATTAAACAAACCCAGATTTTATCAATGGCTACTCATACAGCCATATCCTTGGTGGATTACTCAACTCCTGGGATGGCTTGAATTCCAAGTACCGGGTTTTCTTGAGCCACCAGATGGAGGGTAGCTCCACCACCCTCAAGGCCATCCAGGGACGCGGGCACCAGGCCTCAGTCTACCCCACTGGCCATGCAGACGTCCATCTGGCTGATGCTGTCTTCTTCAACATTGGAGACACAGTACAAGAGCGCCACCCTCAGGCTTTCAACAACCTCTATCTTGGGGTCCTTGACCGTAATTTTCTCATTGGCTGCCAGATGGTGGATTTCTTGTTTGCGCAAATGGTTTTTCATGTGAACATGAGCAACCAATCACGTAAGGATAAGCACCTTCCACCTCAGCCCACTTACCAGCCCATCCAGTCAATGACTGATGAGGAATACAACAAGCGTTATATGGCAGCCATCACGCAAAATCCTCCTGCCTCCACCCCCGCCACCGACACCCCTAACCCACAAGCCCAACCCACCCAATCCCAGACCCCCCAGGCCAGAAACGCCTCTACGTCTTCCTTCCTGCGTTATTCTGCCTCCTAGGCATCACTCTCCCCTGCCCCAATAAACCCCTGTCACCAAACATTTTCTATTTATATTATCTTTTTTTGAATTTCAATTGTTCATGTTCTCTTTGTTTATAGTTGGTTTTATTCTTTATGTTCAGCTTATTTCTATAAAATCATATATTTACTATGTTGTGTATCTAGATCCATAACACAGTTATTTTTAGCACTTAAACATAGCCCTTGTGAAAATATTAACAACAATTTGGTGATCAGCTAAATTTGAATTAGAAAATTATAGTGTTAACTGTTTTTAGATAAAGTTGTTACTGATCCAAATTCAAAACCTTAATGATAAACTTTAAGCCAATAAGGAGCCAAGTGATAAAGTGATTGTTGTGACATAAAGGGTCATTCAATAATTCTTTGATGCATGTGTGCTAATTGATATGATTGGCTGGATGTTTTGCCATTGTACACCATTGCCGCTGTGGCAAGTTGTTGGTGGACTAGTGCTAACCCAGCAGCTGATTGGGCTCTAGTCCACCAACAACTTGCCACAGCAGCAATGACATACAATGGCAAAACATCCAGCCAATCATATTAATTAGCTCACATTCATCAAAGAATTATTGAATGACCCTTTATGTCACAACAATCACTTTATCACTTGGCTCCTGATTGGCTTAAAGTTTATCATTAAGGTTTTGAATTTGAATCAGTAACAACTTTATCTAAAATCAATTAACCTAAAAATTTATAATTCAAATTTAGCTGATCACCAAATTGTTGTTAATATTTTCACAAGGGGGTATGTCAAGCGCCAAAAATAATATGTTAATCAAGGAAACAATGCCAACAGAAAGCAAACAACAAATATCAAGATGAGCGTAAAAAATATACAAAATGAGTAAAAAGATGGGATAATGTAGTAGATGGGAAAACAAAAAGGAATAAACAAAGAGGCAACAGTATCAAAATAATACAGAATTTATTGGGGCAAAAGCTATAAAAACTTATGAAAAGATTAGTAAAAAATCAATGAGAGAATTGGAGAAGCTTCTGAAGGATCTTGACTTGGCAATTGCCAAAATAAAGGACATTGACTGCAAGGTCAAAGCCAAAGTGGAGTCTGTCGTCCTCACTGGGGACAAAATTGACAAGGTGTCCACAAAGGCACTAATGTCAAAAATGCCAGACACCCCAGGTAAGACAATTGAGCGCTTACTAAATATTAAAAAAACTGTGATTGAGGGCCTGCAATTTAAGGCATATAATCTTTCTGCGCTGTCTGTCTAGGTTGATGACCTGGAGATGTATGAACATCTCAAACCCGCCAAGCGTGCCAGGGCAGAGGATACCAAATTGTCTGCACAATTGATTGCGCCAAGAATGGACAAGCCGGCCAAGGCTATGGGCAAGGAAGAAACACAAGAAGGTAGCCTAAAAAACAAAGTTAATAAATTTTCAAAAAACTTACATTTTTTCTTAGAAAATGTAGACAGCAAACTCCGCCAAGTCCTGGTCCCCTTTGTCCTGGCCACCTTTTATGCAAATTATGCCACTCATGTGGCAAAGCAATTGTATCTGCCCCCCCTGTTGTGCAGGAGCTGGAGGACTATATCCATGGGTCCTTTCTGATGTTGTGGGAGGTGTTGGTAGAACTTACACATGCAGAGGGGGCATCCAAGTAGGCAGTTACTGCCTACAAGGATGCCCAACTTATCCGCCTGGACCTGGTATCCCTCAGTGGAGTTAAGTGTGTAAACTCCATTGAGCTTGTTTGGGACGTCCTGGCAATTCTCCCATTCAAGAATGTACTGGGGATGGGCCAGGCTCATGCGGCTTGTGGAGACCAACATTGTCCAACACAATCACATTAGTGAAGCCCGGGCTTATGCGCCTCAGGTGCTCCTGGACCAAATGGAGGAATGACAAGAAGGTATGGCTGTTGTGAGAACCTAATATCATTTGATAAAGCTCAACCCCCTTTGGACCAAGGAGAGCCACCATTGAGTAGGCTGTGGCACGGACTGCAGCACGCCAAGCCATCCCGTCATTGGAGCCTTTGGGACATAGCCATACTCATTGTGCATTGACAAGACAAATGATGATTTGTCAATATAATAAAATTTGTCTGTTCCCTTGGCTTTGAGGGCAGTGTACGCCTCTGCATATTTTTTGGACCTCAATATTGGCTGGGCTGTTTCTGTTGTAGGGGGATACCCCGAGCTTTTTCAGGAAAAGCGCATTCCCTTGACCAAATGATAATAGAAGAAAATTGAGGCCTCAATCCCAAAAGTAGATTTAACTATGGCCTGTATATTTGCCAGTTCAAGATGGAAGTCCCGGGTGATCCACTGGCAGATTTTCCATTTGTGCTCCTTGGTGAGCAAGGTAGAAACACATAAGAATTTCTCCGTGGCAAGGACACAACCAGTATTGATGAATTTTTGGAAGGTCTTGCTGGCGTACTTGGGATCCACTCCAACAAGGGCCGCAGCCGCCTTGTAATCACCCAATTCCTGCATTGGGTTAAGCAGGATGATGTGTTTGATGTCAGGGATGCGCTTCTGGGTGGGCTTTTTAGCGGTGGAGATTGACTTGTTGGCATTGGGCACAGCACAGGGCATAGGTACCTTGGTATAGAAGGCTGCAACCTTTTTTAACACCAGCTGTCCCTCATTAGTTTGATAGAACTGGGGCTCCTTGTCATCCTCCTGATTGCCATCACTGACGCAGGGCTTGTAGCTAGTATCAAGTACAGGCTTCACCTTCTCCAGCATGGCTGACAGGACCAACTCTTGCCGGTACACAACGTCAAACACATACAAAGTAAGTTCTACCTCCTTGTTTCTAACTTTCTTTGTAGTGGTGACCTTGGTTGGCTTCTGGGTCAGCTTTGGGACCCAAGGGTTTATGCTCTGCGCCCTAGCAGCTTGTGCTCCTTGAACCAGCTGTGTCAGTGCAGCGTCACCATGGAACTCTCCTCTCCTGTCTCCTCCTTGAGTAGGCACTTGGGTTGCACTAACTCTATTCTTTGACCCGCAGGGGCAACCACAACCATGGCACACAACAGGTGTATTGGTACTCTGGTATTGTGTTCCTTCCATTTTAAAATTTAATAAAATATTAAATAAATTTCAATTAAGTTACTCCCTAATTTTAATTTTTTCTTTTATCTGAATATGGATATTTAATTAATATTTTTCCCCACCCAATATTCCAATTATAGATTTTTTATTTCTTAATCAGTTGTTTTTGGTTTTACAACGCCCATTTTAGAATACTAAAAAAAATCCACCCATTTTCCTAGATTTTACTGCCAAATTCAAACACCCAACACAATATTTTTAAAATTTATGTTTCAGATCCTGTGTCTTATTTTAGATACCTTGGTATCATTCATGATTACAATCCATTGCACACATTGTGTGAGTGATTTTGTTTATGTAGTGAGTTGCTATTGTGTTTTGTTTTTGGTTTGCATTTTGACACACCTTGCTTGGGTGTATTTTATCACTGATTCACATAGTAAACATATGTACACCAAAAGTCAACTCACACCGTTTTGTTTGTGAATCAATGTACTGTAAATTCAGAACCTGAACGTAAAAATGCGAGATTGTCAAATCCTTGGTCCAAATTTTGAATCACTTTTGCGGGCAACTCAGCTGAGTAAAAAATAAGACATTTAATAAAATCAACCATTTATTTTGATTTTTTTTGGTTTATTTAAATTGGCAAATTTTGAATCTCTTGAGCAGATAAATCAACTAACAAAAGACAAAACTCAGCAAACAAATGCAGGATACATGAATCAGAAATGCAGGATTCTAATGTACAATTTGTGATTTACTGTATTTCAAACAAATCATAGACATCATGTGAAAATTAACGAATCTGAAATTGCAGGATTGTCAAATCCAAGAACCAAGTTTCAAATCAAAATTGCAATGAATTTGAAATAAATATAATTTATGGGTGTCTCAAAAAGGATGTTAAAGGATCTAGAGTGGATTTGTGCTGATTCTTTTAGGAAGCACAGGAATTCTCAAATTCACCCTATTCTATTTTAGGAAGCTAAAATTTAGAGCATAATATTCACAAAATTGACATATATAACAATAAAATTGACTAAAATATACATTCCTCTTCTTGAGTTTAAAATTTTAATAAATTTTTATTATGTCTTCTTCCAACACCAACCAAGTCAACGAGCTGTTTCCTGGCTTTGACAAAATTATGCAGGGCTACACTGGGTCTCTTAACAGTGAAGCCTCTGTCTATGGCCACTCCCAACCCGCAGGCCCCTCTGCAAGCACTACCCAGGAGTGTGTTCTTTCTCCTGCGTCCTCAAGCATGGCCCTGCTTGCCCATCATGCACAGGCAGCTGCTAACCAAAATCCCTTATCAGTGATGGCATACGGAACCAGCCATTTGAGCCATGGGGTCACTCAGAGAGCCCAGAACCCCAAAACAGCCAATCAGATGACATTGACCAGTTTCTGAGATGGACACGTCCCTCCCCCAGCCAATCAGCCTGCAAGATGCAGAAGAAAATCAATCAACCCAGAGATTGTTCTTGAAATGGTTGAAAAGCAAGGGAAGCTTATGTCCCTTGGGGAAATTGCGGCCACAATGGGGTTTGCAAAGTCCACTGTGGCTGCAACCCTGCAAGCCCACGCCAACTGTGGCCCCCCACCAAGAAGACCCCAACTGGTGCTTGTACCTCAACCAAAGGTGAAAAAGCCCACCCTCTCATGATGGCCATTATGAAACATGATCCGTGGATGCCCCTGGTCCAGGTACGTCTCCAGTTGGGACTCCACGGCATCTTCACCAACAAAAGAACGGTGAATTCATGGATGCACAGAGTCCTGGTTGCTGCTAGAATCTTGTTCAATCAAGTTCTCAGTGGCCTCATTTTGGTGGATACTGACCCCTACAATTCAACAATTATTAATTTTATCAAAGGAAGGGCAATGAGGGCCCGTAATGACGTAATATTCCTGTTGTATGCTAAGATCTCGGCCAGTATCCAAGACTTTGGAGAGAAGCACATCCAATCTGACATGTACAAGCACAGCACAATCTTGTATCAGTTTGTTGGTGTTTTATTGGAAGTTTCCCCATTGGATGTCAATTATTACTCGGCAATATCAAACACCGCAGATGGGTATGCCTACCAGACAGAGCTCAAGGCCATGCTGGAGGAGTGGGCCGCCCAAAACGCCGTTCACACAGTTGTACTGAGTGCTGAGACAGAACAGCAGGAATGGGCAACCAAGGAAATTAGGGCTGCAGGGCATACCTGCTGGTCCTACCCCATCAACTACGCTGACATGCATCTTGCAGATGTATGTCTCTACAATTTTGGTTCTGCTCTCAGGTGCTTAAAGCCTGCCACCTACAATGAACTATGCACCCAAATTGATATGGGCTATGAGCTTTTCCCTTCTGCGTCCGTCCAGGACTTATTTGATCTCATCATCTTCTATGCAAGTGATAGTGATAAGCCCAGAAAGGACCCCTGCCTCCCCCCACGCCACTCCATCTGTTTTGTCAAGCCCGCATATGTGATAGAAGAAAAATTTGAGCAATTGAAGCAAACCGCTCTTGCTGCCCCTCCCCAGTCAACAGACCCTGCCTCCCCAACCCCCCATCAAGATCAAGCCACCCACCTTCCAACCCTGACTCCCAAGCAACCACCCATTCCCTCCCCACCATCTCTGATGCCGCCCCTTTCACAGGCGCAGATGAAGACAATGTTCATTCCGCCCATTCCCTCCCCTTCCCGTCCTTTGATTAGTAAAAAATCTTTTGTTGATGACTACTATTAAAAATTATTTTTTCTTTCAGTTCATAATTAATAATATATTTTTTACATTGTTATAAGTTTCCATGTGTAAAGAATGTTGTACATTTGATGTGGTAGCATATACTTATTTCCGAGGATATTTTCATCTTCATCATTAATAAATTGAAGACAATAAACGTAAATATTGCATTAGAATATTGCAACTAGACATCAACTATTGATATTTTGATATTTTGTGCATAACTCAATGTATTTAGTTTAATGAAATACATTGTAAACAAGGCCTGTTCATTTTAATTTATTTAAATTGACTGTGTTTATATTAAAGAGCCATTAACGCTTAGTACAAATATTAATAATTAGTGCATTTTACAGCCTGTATATTTACCTATTGGTAATAATTCTGTAAACTTCTCAGTCGGATTTTGCAAGGTAATAATAATGTAATGTGTTAATAGAATACTATCTATTATCATTAATTGGCTGATTTTCTTTGATGTGACAATTGTGCATTTTTTGATATTTACACACTAGTATCCAATTGGTTGGCTTCACATCCAATCACACAGGCAATTGGAAAACAAGCCGCCACCCCAACCACATCCAGTCTTGGGGTGGCGGCTTGTTTTACTATTGCCTGTGCAATTGGATGTGAAACCAACCAATTGGATACTAGTGTGTAAATATCAGAAAATGCACAATTGCCACATCAAAGAAGATCAGCCAATTAATGACAATAAACAGTATTCTATTAACACATTACATTATTATTACCTTGCAAATCTGACTGAAAAGTTTACAGAATTATTACCAATAGGTAAATATACAGGCTGTAAAATGCACTAATTATTAATATTATACTAAGTGTATATGGCTCTGTAATATAAACACAGTCAATTTAAATAAATTAAAATGAACAGGCCTCGTTTACAATGAATTTTATTAAACTAAATACATTGAGTTATGTACTTAATATCAAAATATCAAGAGTTGACGTCTAATTGCAATATTCTAATGTAATATTTACGTTTATTGTCTTCAATTTATTAATGATAATGACAAAAATATGTATGCGTCAAAGATAGTACTATAAAAGCCAGTTTTTCTATGGAATTCAAACAAAATGTCATCAATCTATAACTTAATCAACAAATTAGAAGCTCAACTGAAAAAGGTTGTTGAAATCAAGAAAAATATCAGGGAAATAGTTACAGGAAAGCTGGGGGACAAGGGCCAGCCACTGATTGTTTCAAAAGAAGATGCTCTGAACAAATTGTGAAATATTATAGATGAAAAGAATAAAGAAAAATTACTTAATCTACAGGGAACAATTTTATCAAGTCTAAAGTTCAACAACACAGGATACAATTTGTGGGAGTTCTGGCAGGAGGCCAAAGAAAACAATGAGAAGATCAGACTAATAGAAGGAATAGAAATTCAAAAGGAAATCAACACCAATGAAGAGGAAACCAACCAAATGGAAACGGATGAAAATAAAAACACAAGAAAGAAGCAGAAGTGCATCAAAAAATACAGAAGCTTTTTCAAATGAAAATCAAGAGGAAGAACAAGTTACAAGAAGAATACAAAAAATTAAGCCTAAGAAAATTAATGAAGAGCATCCAACGCTCATGAAGTTTGCCAATATGGCGCCTGTGGCTGAGGGGGCCACAGGGGAAACAATCAGTAAGTTTTTTATATTTAACTTATATTCCTTTTAGTCATCACCAGAGATGGGGATGAGGTTGCAGAAGTGGCGGCTTTTACGCTGAGTTGGTTTTATGGGTGCTACCAGCCTCTGGTGGCCCCTATAAAACAAATAAATAAAAATCAAATAAATAAAATAGTTCAGCAGAATATGAATATGTTTTTTAATAGTGAAGCTCAAATCAGGGAATATCAACCACCTGCGGGGTGCTTGCCATGGATAAGAGAAGCCTACAAACTAGGATCAACAATCAAAATAAAAGATATGAATGAAATTTGCGGGGAGTTGAAACTGAACTTCAATGAATACATATATGAAAGCGTTCAAAGGTTCCCATTCTCAAATATCAACAAATACAAAAAAATTAATAAAAACCAATTTTCAAATAGGAAATGAATATCTGAAATCAGCAATTTTTAATGAAATTTTTAAGGCTCTATCAAATAAAGTCGGGGATGCAGTCCTCGTGAATAGTTTTAAACCTTTAATGATATTGTTTGCCAAGGCCTGGGGGGCAGATTCAAGTTGGGCGCCCCCCAGTACCCTCTTCAAGTTCAACCAAACGTCCTATATAAATAGGTTAATACAAACATTCAAAAAATTATGCATGTTCTTGGAGAAATATACCTCGCAAAGGATCAGCGTTGCGGTGTACCTGGGAATCCTGCTCCATTGCATACTGAAAGCCAACGTGAAAAATTAGAAGATGTACCTATACAGATCAACATATGCCACGTAGCCCTTGACAGCCAGAAAACACCACAGGGATACAGGACAGTCAAGCACATCCTCTATGATTCATTCACATTGGCAACTCTATACAGGTACTACGTGCCCCCCAAAAAAACCTGCTTATTGATTCCCTCACCTGTCTGCCTTTTATAAGACGTTTGGCCACAACCGGGGTGCTGAGCGCCACTCCCCTAGCAATTGGCGCCAGAGTTATCCACCACATACAGAAGAGTATGTGGTTCCAATTAGATGCATTAGCTGAAAATTTAATTTCGGGGTATAATTCCCTGGAATAAACACATTCCCCTTGCAACTCGCATTCCCCCAATAAATAATTTTCCCTTGCAAAAAAACTTTTTTATTTTTTATTTAAAATTTATTTTATTTTAAATATTAAAATTTAAATATTAATTTTTAATACTAAATACTTCATTATTTTAAAATTTTACTTGTAAAATTTTAATGGTAAAATATTTAATATAAAAATATTTAATAGTAAACATTTAATATTAATATTATATAATATTAAAATGTTTAATAGTAAAATATTTTAATATTATATATTTTAATATGGAATATTTTTATATTGAATAAATCACAATTAAATAAAAATTGGTGTATTTTGAATATTTAACCTTTACTATTAAACTTTTAAGATTTTTAATTATATTTTTATTTTACTTTTTAGTAGGTAAATTATAGTATTAATATATCTAAATATATTACAAGATAATATTTAAAGTTGCAACCACGTCAAATATTTAAAAATAAGTTAAAAATGTTTTTATTTATTCTTTATTATCTTGTCAAGTATGGGTACATTTATCACAAAGATAAACATGGAGAATTGAATTTATCAGCATCATGCGGCCTGCTCCACTATTGTTCTAAACAAATGATTGTTTACAACTCAAATTACCTTTCCCTTGTAATATGATTTGATAAAGATATTTAATATACTTGAACTGCGTCCTAAGTACAAATTAGTAAGGAATACATAAAAATAATTGGTTGCCGTGTGGTGTAGCTACAGTGACACTGAAATACCAAGGAGCAGATGATGACACGCAAGGTCCAATTTGTGGCTTAGAAAAGGCAAAGTACCAAAATGATTCACAATTATTTAAATAAAATATTTTTTTCCATCTTTTTTTATTATTTATTTATTTGTTACCGCAAAAGCCAATAATATTCAGTGCATCATATAAAAATAAATCCCTCTTATCTAGTATAATTAATTTTATTTACCTTTTCTAGTATTCTTAAATGTCTATAATACAATCAAACGTCCTATTATTATATATAAATAATAATTTGAATCCTAATAAAAACAAAATAAATAAAAATAAAAACAAATAAAACCGGGGCGCCCATTTATCTGATTGGCTTTGAGGCCAGGGCTTTGGGGAGGAAGGATTCTGAGTGCTTGTAAAATGCCGCAACCACATTGGGTGGCATTGCAAATTGGCTGACCTCAAGAATATTGAATAAGTCCTTGGTGTCCTGCGGAAGGCCTTGTTTTACCTTATTATTGATCCAAGCAAACACCTCCTCAATTGGATTCAGGAATGGGGAATACAGCGGGAGGAAGAGAAGTCTCATTGGACAATCAGCAAGGCGGTGGCTGGAGGAGTGGCTATTCTTGTTGATAGGGGGAACTCAGACACAACCAGACCACTTTGTGGAGCCCAACATTATCAAGCACAACAATGTTGGTTGTTCTTCTGTAATTTATCCAAAGGTACTCCTTGACAACTCAGAGAAAATCAAGAAAAGTCCCGCTGTTATGGGAACCCTTAATCATTTGGTATTGGTCCAACCCGCAAGGACCAAGAAGCGCAACCATGGAATAGGTCTGGGAACAGACAGCTGCACAATGGGCTATGCCGTCCTTGGACCCCTTCTTGACCCACCCATGCCTAGACTTGTTGAGGAGGAAAACAATTATTTGTAGATGTAGAAGAACTGTACGTTGCCAGTCTCCTTTAGTGCCAGATATGTTTTGGCATAAATATGTCAATCCTCAATGGTCTTTTCACTGTTTCTGTTGTACAGAGAAACTCCAAGCACCTTCCAAGAGAAGCCCAAATCAACCATTGTTTTGTAAACAAGGGTTTTAGAAACAGAAAGCCCAAACTCTGTGGCAAGCATTGTTTGGACAGCAAGTGTGTCCAGGTGGCAATCCCTGGCTACCCACTGCTTGATTGTGTCAATGTGTACGGGCTGAAGGAGTTTTGGCTGTCTTTTTGCCTTGGTGGATTTGGCAATTTGCCCGGTATTGCCATACTTGGTGTTGATGTTGGTAAGGTACCTGGCTGTGACACAAATTGGGACGCAATATCCCAAACCACCATTCCCCTGTTTAAGCATTTGAGGAGAGCTTCAAGCTCACTATCTGTCAACTGACGCCGGCTCTTGGCAGGTACCACAGCATCCTGGCTACCAGGCTCAGCACAGGGGATGGGTACCTTTGTGTAGAAGGTGGGATCACGCTTGGTTGTGCTGGCGCTGTCAATGATGGCATAAGACACAGGCGCAGATGGCTCAACAGTGGCTGCCAATGGCTTGTAGGTGGTGTCAAAGACGCAGGGGCAGGAAGTAGCAACTCTTGGGTCAAGAGTGCGGGGCCAGGTGACAACTGGGTACACAGTGGAGGTGTAAGTAACCTCAGTGTTCCCGGTGACCCTGGTGTAGGAGACTTTGGTAGCAGGCCTTGAGAGTGGCTTCTGCCTGGGATTCAAGCTACTGTTCCTGGCTTGAGATGCAGGAGGTGGTTGACTGGCAATGACACCTTGGGAGGCCTGTGTGTTGGCATGAATCTCCTTGAGTTAGGTTCTGGGTCTGTTCTTGGACCCTCTGGGACGCCCTTGTGGACGGGCTGCCCCACAGGCTGGTGCAGGAGCAGGTTGAGAATGTGATTGACGGTCCATAAAATAAAATAAGAATAAATTTTAGATTAAATATGTATTTATTTGGAGTTATTAGTTTTTGTTGTGGGTAGTTGTTTTCTCTTGATTTAGCCTTGAATAGTAGCAGAGTTTTTACATCCGTGATTTGAAGTGAATAATATTGTATACTTTCCGGGTTTGGATGATTTTAAAGTTTAATAACTTTTTATGTCTAATTGTGGTTAATGAGATTGAATTTTTCATTTGATTTTAGTTGTGGTGGAGCTTCTTGATTTGGGTTGTTGTTTCCTAGTGTGCTTACTGTACATTCAATTTAATTTCCAGTTCCCGCAATTAATATCTGAGTTTACTAGTGGCATTCAAAAGTGATTTGAAATTTGGTTCTTGGATTTGACAATCCTGCAAAACCAAAAAAACATAGTAAACTTAATGAAAATGGCTGATGGATTTGAACGCTTCAAATCTGATTCCAGTTAATACATTTTGTCCATAGGAAATATGCAGCTTGACTTGAACTTTGCAAAGTGTCTATGAGTTCCTGAATTTTCAAATATTCAAATAAATACTCACAAAAATCAATTTAATTAAAAAAAGGCCATCCCGCAAAAGTGATTTGAAATTTGGACCAAGGATTTGACAATCCTACATTTTTACGTTCAGGTTCTGAATTTACAGTATTTCAGATTGTATTTTGAATGGTTTCAATTTGTGTGTGAGCCCTTTGTTGCTGTGTTGACTCATTTTTCCCATTAACGTAATAAACCCTGTTAACAGAGTTTATATTTTAACCTGAGAGATGGATTTTGTTTAAATCTGAAATCATTTTGTTTAAATCTGATGTATTTTTGGTTGTCGCCATAGATTTTAAAGCTACTGTATCACAGCTTTTAAGAAGAAATTATTAGAGCTGTCTCCCTTTGATGCTTTGAATTCCCAGTCTCTAAGTTCCAAGTAGGAGTCCAAGTTCTCCATTATCAGAATTGTGTTGGTGGCCAAGATTGCAAGGTTTATTTGCTTTTTATTGGTCCTCATATTATAATCTTCTAGTGATATCACAAGTATAACACTAATATGAAATCTTCTGGTGACTATTTGCTTATTTTCATGCCAATTTCCTCCACACCTAACATCCCCCTGAGTTCAACCTTGAGGCGGGATCTGCTGTGAATTAAACCTTATTAGGGGATTTCAATTGGTCATGTGAATTGTATTTTGAAATTCAGCCTGTGTGAAAGCCATTTATTTTTCTTGTCTTAAGGTGTTTTCTTTACCAAAATATGGGTGTATACCAATACATGAGACTTCTGGATCTTTACCAGATTCTGCCACTTGGATTATCTCCACTAAGGATATTTGTATCAAACATTTGGGTATACATTCTAGAGCTCATTTCCCAATAAAATTAAGTTTATTTTTGCTCATTAATTTTGACATTAAGTCTTCAGAGCTCATCTTTCATTTTATAAAAGATCCTTTTATTCATATAAATATCAGACAGGCTTAAAGCCAAAACCTCAAGTCTTATGTATTTAAGACTTTTGCCTGGGTTCTTTGCTGTATCAAATATCAAAGTGCAACTCAACAACTTGTGCTTGGGTTTCATCATAAAGAGAATTATATTAGTTTTTATATAAGTGCTATACAGTCTATGTGCTGATTTTTACAATACACTTATGGCTGCTGCAGCCTTTCTGTAGTCACGCCTTTCTGTGATAAGCTTGATGAGGATTTCATGCTTGGAGTCTGGGATCACCTTGTGCTTGAATTTTTTTGGTTAGGCAATAAATCTGCAGGTTCTGTCAAGACACATAGCATAGGCACCTGGCTGTGAAATACAGTGACTTTTTTAGCACCCCAGCCCCTTCACAGTTTGATAGTACTGTGGCTTTTTGTTGTTGCCTTGCTCTTTGTCATCACTCACATAAGGCTCATAGGTGGTATTAATAACAGGCTTAATGCTCTTTATAAGACTGGTGGGAATATCATTATGGTGGTATACAGAGCTTACACCAAAGCCACTCTCTCAGTAGTAAATTTGTTCACTTTTCTGGTGGCTGTGACTTTGTTGGCTTTCCTGGAAAGATTTGGAACTCTGGGGTTAATAGTTCCTGTTCTTTCAGTCTGAGTGCCCAAGTTGTCAGGGCCATAATTTAGAATGATCCTACCACAGATCTGTGTAACTTAATCAACTTGGTGCAAATGTTCCTCAATCTATGCAGGAAATTCATAATTTAAATTCTGATTATGTTAACGTCAATTTAACACAGCCAGGAGCAAATTTCAAACCTGAGACCTTTTGCACGGCTACAGAGCGCCTTAAACTTAGTTCAAAAACAACTAAGATATTAGTGGTTAATCAAAAAGGCTTTGAAAATGTCCAATCCAGCCAATCAGAGGCTTTAAAGCTTGATGCTGATGTTGCTAACTTCCTAGGAAAGATAGAAAGCTCTGTAAACCATCAAACTTCAGTTTAATAATACTGTTAAGTATTAACATATGTTAAACAGCTTTATTAACTGAAAGCTATAATGTAAGCAATTTTCTGAGGGTAAGTTAAATCCTTGATGACTGTTAAGAGTTTGTTTCTGTTGTAATTTCAGGCTTACAAAAGGCCTATGGGACAGGAACCTCTGCAAGGGTAGAGCCTAATCCTGTTGTCCTGAGACCAGCCAACTATTTAGTAAATACTTGAAATATATATTTATAATAAATCTTCTTTATTAAGAATGGGAATGTGGGGTTTATATAGTCACATATTCCCATCTTCAGAATGAACAGAGGAAAATTAACAGTCATTTGAACATTCAGGAAAGGCTCTATTGATCCTACTATATCATGTGAGGGATCTGCAGAGATCAGGTGATACCAGATAAGTCTCAGAATAAGGTTTAAGTCCCTAGTTTCAGATACAGTAGTTTTTAAAGCTATGGAAACAAGCAAAAATAATTCATATTTAAACAAATTTAACTCATATGTAAACAAAATTTAAATGAATCCAAATCTATTATAAATTAATATAAATTTGCTTATTTTTATTTTCTTTTGCAACCAAGTTATTTTTGTTTAAAACTGAATTATTTTTGCTTGTTGCTATAGCTTTTAAAACTACTGTATATGAGCTCAACAAGGCAGGCACTGGGTTGGAGCTTGATAAGAGAAAAAATGGATTATTATCCAGTAATAGAACCAAAGTAGACTAAGACTTTCTAGGGTAGTCTTGCATAGAGAGTGTGATAGTAAAATAATATTGATATGCTCAATTATTGATTAATCTTGATTCAATAGCATCAATGGTATTGTATATATGAATCAAATTAGTACTAAGCATATCATAGTGAGATATCTTAATATCAAAATCCATGACAGTTTCAAATGTTTGAGTTATTTTACAGCTTATTTCAACTGCTGATAAGTTTCAAATTCAACTTTCTTTCCCCAACTTCCTCATCCTTTTACTATAAAAGCTTCTAAGCCTTGCTTATTGCAATTGCTCAATTAATAAAGACTTTAAATCATAAAATTGCTTTGTTTTTTATAAGAATTTCTTATCATATTCATGAAAGCACCTAATTCTTCCCCTTCTTGGGGAATTAGCTTTAAATTATTAATTATATTCATGATTTGTACTTCAGTACAATCTTCTGTACAGATGGAGACTAGTATCAGATCTGGTAATGCTACCAAATACTGCAGTAATGGGAAGTGGGCTCCTGTAGCAACAGGGAAGTGATATACTGCCTCTTTTTTCTACAAATTCTCCCACCAATTCTTGTCCTGAAAGTCTTTTATGTCCTTTTGCATCCTTCTTCTTACTTGGGGGCTTATGCCTTCTTGGGTTGTTTCAACCCACCACTAGGTAAATATCAAATTATTGGAGAAGTAACCCATTTGGGTATGGTGTTAGTACCCATTGGTTCCATGATTACAGTTGTTGTGTCAGGAATCTTCCTGTAAATATTCCTGTCAACAATGGTTTTCTGGCACCAATTATAGAAGGTTATTTCAATATTGGTCCATTAGAACCACCTATAATTGAAGAATTAGTGGATAGTATTTGTTCAATATTACCTATTAATTCTTTTCCAGATGTTATTAATTATGAAATTAATTCAGGGATTGGGATCAAACCTGCTGCTTCCCTGCACTTAAACAGTCATCTAAATTGTGATTTTAGTGATAAATTAAACCCAATCAATCATTACCTTTAAAATTAGGATTCAGCCAATCATTCAAAGACAAATCAACTCTGAACCGCTCTGGAAACACTCTTGATGATGTTGGCAAGGTTACAGACTCTTGTTTCTCAATTTATGTTCTTTTGGCCACTAATTCTGGTGCTATTCCTTGTTCTGAGTCCCCAGCTTCTTGTGGAGAAGAGCAGATAATTCTCCAGTCTTTTCCCTGGGTGGAGGACAAATAACCTAGAGCAGGTTAATTTTTGTGGTTAAAAACATAATAACAAATACTTTAATTTAAAATCTAGTTTTAAGTTCCAGTTTATCCATATTCTCCTGCTGCATCTCCAGATTCCCATATCTCCTTTATATTTCCCCTAAACTATTTCTTGGTACCATGCTATATAAGACTGGTAAGCTATACTCTATTATTTGCTCAGCCAATAAAATCTTTTATTCACTCAAAGTGAACTACCTTTTTTAACTTGACTTAACACTTCCATCCAAACCATGAGACTATCCAAGACTTCCATCTGAAAGTTCCTTGGGTATAAATGGGTGTTCTGGATGATCTTGTTGCAGGCCTTTAAGGCCTGCATTTTTCTGGGTACCAGAGCCAATTATGGTACCTCTTCTGATTCCCACTACTTAGAGAAATCCTGGCATCAAGCAATTTCAGGAGTATGATACACGGCAACACCCTTATTACACAATCCACCCCAAAAGGAAGAGCCTTAGAATTATCAGTCTCCAAAGAAGCCCACCAATCTAAAGGTCTTAAATCCGCTAGCTTCTGCCTTCCTCCTTAGCTGTTTGGGGGGCATACTTTTTCTTAGGTTGCTTCAACCCTCTCTTGGGTTGCTACCACCTGTTCAGAGAGCTATTCAGCCTCAGAATGGTTTCTCATCCCATGGGATTTCTAGTACCTGGTCTCAATCTCTCTGCCATAATTCATCATCTTGGAAGTCTACTTCCAAGTGGGTGGGTGCCTGACATGTTGTGCTTTTTGCTTTACATCACCATAATCATTTTATATTATAGGGCACAGAGAATTTGCTTGAATACAGTCATATGTGAGGATATGAGTAGTACCATATCAGAAGAGCCAGGATCAAATGAAAACATGATTATTGTCAAGGAATGGCTTCTGATCACACAGAAGTACTTAAAGATTAAGATAAGGGTCAACCAGTTTAAAAGATGATTTTATTGTAATTGATTAATTCTTATTATACCTTCTCAAAGGTTAATCCCTGGGATGCTAGCAATGTCTTCTAGGACATTATAACATATTCCTAATTTGGGTACTCAGTAATCTAGGTTTGGCACTTATTGTACATCAACCAATAGAAAATTTTCATCTTCACCCAGCACAGGTAGTCCTTGCTGGCGTGGAATATTTTAGTCACTTCAGGATTGCTTCCTAATATCCTGAACATACCACAGGTCAATGCTTAATAATATAATTAATAGGGGAATTTTAGATTATGGGGAATTGAACCCAGCGCCTTGGCGCTTGATGTAAAAGTAGAGCAGCACTTGCAATAATTTTCAGTTGGTGCAGTGGCACCTGACATACAATTAGTCTGTTGCTTTGGCGCCCAATTCAATTGTTAGGTGGCGCCTGTAGCTTTACCAAGTGACATATTGGCAAATCATGTACTAGCTAAGTGCTTCAATGGCGCCTATCATTGGCTGGTGTTGTAATGCAAGTCAGCAGACTACTGCTGTTCCAATATACATGTATTTTATACTACCAGTTTATGATGCTTGGCTGCTATAATTGACATCATTGCTTTTTATACTGCTAATTTATGAAGTTGGCTTCTGAAAGCTTAAACCATGAGCTCTGTCATAATTGGCATTGTTGCTTGGTTGAAATTCCCAACAATTGGTTTAAATCCTTCTTCTTTAATTTGCTATGTTAGGAAGTTATTTCCCACAGGGTGGGTTCCTGACACTTGATCTGTTGCTGTATCTTTGTGACTTGGATTTCACTCTCTGAATCAGAGCTACTCACATCTTCTGCTTTCTGAACAATGTCCACTTTGTTCTTTGACCCACAAGGGCGTCCAAGTCTGTGGTGTACTTGTGACAATCCACATGTGAGCAGTTTTTGAAGGCAGGGGTTGATTTTGCTTCAAATAAAGACGCTATGCTGAAGATTGACAGTGTTTTGTTGTGCTAAGACAGGTAGAGGCCTAGTAAGGAATAATGGCTACTAGGGAAGGTAAGGCCTGCTGTCAGGAATGCATCTACTATTCTTCCTGACAACAATAAGGAAATTTTTGTTTTTTTAGGTTCTGGGAACTCTTGTTCCAATTTGGGGGTTTTCTCAGAACCTAAAAATGAATTATTAGTTGATAATACCAGCTCTAAATTACCTTTGGGGGATATGCTGCCCAGTCCAGTGCTTGTCCTTCTGGTGAACACGGGGATCAAACCCAGGTCTTCTTGCTTACTGTTAGATCACCTATACAACATTAGTATTTGGAATTTGAACTTATCTTTGGCAATACACAAAATGACTGCCTGTAGCCAATCAGATGATGCAACCAAACCAGGAGCTTTTGAAATCAAACTCAATTTGAACGTTGATAACGTTAAATCAGATATGAGCTCTGTACTTGCTTTTAACCAAGAAAACCATAAGTTATCCTCTTCTGGTGTTGCTGTTGCACACCAGAAGACCCCCAAGCTGTTGATTCTCCAACAGCTGGGGTAAATGACACCTAGCTGTTGGAGGGGCTCAGCAGGGGAAAGTTTGTATATTATTTTAAAATAATCTTCTTTTTAAGAATACAAACCAAAGCTCTCCCTGCCAAGTTCTTTCCTCAATTCCCCCCCACCACCAATATTTCCCCAACTTCCCTTTAAAAACTACAGTTTTAATATTTCTTGATAGTCTATAAAATGCACCATTTGTCAGGTTATTTGATTGTTCAGTTAATAAAGTCAATTTACCAACCTAGTTGATTTTTCTTTTGCCTGCTCTCAAATCCTAAAATCAAACACCATGATGCTGCCCATTTCATCCCAATGGAGACCATTTGGGTATAAATAGTTGGTTTGGTTGCTCCTTGTACAATCCCTTACTGCAAGCCTTTCTTTTGGAACCAGAGCAGAATCTGGTTCACCTCCTCCTAATTACTTGGACAAGCCGTGGCGTCAAGTGGTACCAGGCGTATGGTACACTGCCACCCCACTGTCACCAAATCCCCCAATCACAGAGGAACCACATGTCATGGGGGCCAGTTTGCCCAGTCCTTCTTTATTTCATCCCATGGCTTCTGTTTTCCTCCTAAGTTATCTTGGAGCTTACTTCCTGTTGGGAAGATTCAATCCCCTTTTGGATCAATATTGTCTTATTGGATAATTTTTCCATATGGGGATGGTCTCCCTTCCAATTGGTTCTCTAATCACCGGGTTGAACCCATCCACGGCCATACACCTTTTGGGTGGTATGTTTCCATACAGATAGGTTCCTGACACCTGCCTAGTAAATAACAGAGGATTACTAGAGGAGGAGGATGGACCAGCCCAGCAGGGAACTTTGGCTGCTGTGGGCTAGTTAGGTGTCTCCACCCAGCAGGGAATGATGGCTGCTAGGGGTGGGGAGTGTACCACCCTGGCGGGTAACACAGGCTGCCAGGGTAGAATAGTGTTCCAGCCTGGTGGGTAGCGTGGGCTACTCAGGCTGGAAGTTATGATGATCCTGGCAGGTAACACAGGCTGCCAGGGGAAAGAGGAGTTTTGAGAGCTATATGTGCCCTAATACATTTACAGGAGATCTTTAAGCAAGCAATCTACCTAACAGACTGGTAGGGTGTCCTTGTTTGTGTTTCTCTGAAGGCTTTAGGGAGGTCCTAAAGTTAACAGTGGAGCATGGATACACTCAGGGGTGTTATCAGGGTGGTTGCTCAGGGAAGCAGCCGCGGAACCTGATATTATCAAGCCTCTGGGAAGTAAAAATGTTAAATTTGCAACTGAAAGCTCAGATTTAATCAAAATGGGTGAGTAAAGACAAATGCATAGACAGGTTGATCTATGGTTGGATGGCCTAAGTGGTATCCACTTTTGAGGGTCCAGTCAAACACCAGTAGCCATGTAGACTTATGCCTGAGTCTACAGGTATTAGTAACAGGGAATGAGTTTTGAAACCAATGTGGTTCATAGTGTGGGATTGACAGTGAAGACTAGTTGAGGGACTGGAAGATTATAGTGAAATTAGAACCAAGATAGTTTATAGTGCAGTTGGAACCAAGATGTTTCATAAGTGATGCCTAGTTGATAGACCAGAAAGGATTGAAGAAGGACCAGCTGAAGGACTAGAAGATCATGGTGCAGGAATAGCTGAAGGACTATAAGATCATGATGCTGGACTAGTTAAATGGCTGAAAGTTGGCTTAGAAGGACTAGATAGAATGAATACAGAAGCTGGAATGCTAGTTTTGGTGTCTTAAAAAAGGAAATTATAAGAAAAAAGCAGTTAAAGATTTCATTAATGCTGCCAATAATATGATATAAAGATTTTATTAAATATCATATAAAAAGAGGAGGAGAAAAAAATAATCTGCGGTGTTTAAAATGTGAATTTTTTAGAGATGAATTGATCAAGATATTGAGGAAAGAAGCCGGAAACAGGACAGAGAAACTGTATGGACAAAGGCTGGAGTTTTGCCAAATTAGTTGAAAGAGGCAAGCAACAGTTGAGTTCAAAGTGCTGAAATGCTGGAAAAATACGTAAAAACTCAGAGAAACATTGAAGAATCAAGGGTTTGAAAATCCCTTAAGTAAAACATATGCAAGAGTGCTCAAGCTTTGCTGGGGAAACATGAAAGGAATTACAGTGAAACCATTTGAAACGTGGAGCAGTTGTTTACCCAGAGCAAGGCAGCGCCAGGTTCAAACCAGGGTCAAGAATATGTCATTTGGGTGAACTGCTTGGCAAAACCATTGAATCCAAGTATCTGATTAGCTGCACATCAAAACTTGTTTGATCAGTGTTTTCAGGGCTTTAACTGAAGATTTAAAGCCTAAAAAAATGAGGGAATGAAGCATAAAATATAGGGTTTTCATTGGCTAAAGTAAGATAATAAGTTTGATATATTGTAGAGAGAGAAAAACTGGATAGTTTAAGCTTTGGAAAACAAGAGTTCTGAGAGAAAATTAGGACTGAAACAAGGAGCTATAAAAAGGGAAGCTATCTGAAGCTTTTCAGGATTTGAAACAAGTAGATTACAAAGGCCACAAGAACTACACAGAGAGATGAAGACCAAGATAAAGATGAAAAAGCCCAGGATACAGGAGCTGGAGCTGAAAAAGGAACTGGAGCTGGAACAAAGTGCAGAAGCCCAAGACTAAAGTGTAAGAGCCCAATACTAAGAAGCATGAGTCCAAGACAAAGATGCAGGAGCTGAAGACCAAGTACAAGGAGTCCAAGAGATTGTTGGAGAACTCCAAGTATTGGCAAAACCATATTGTTTCCCATACCCCCAGGAAATATACCAGAAGATTCCTAAGTTGATATTCCTTCTGAAAGTGAACAAAGGCCTATTTTAATCCCTGACCAAATTTTATAGTAATACAGATAAAAGCTCTATAAGTGAGCTGCCTCATATTTTTTACCCTAATCAAGGGGAGGAAGATGCCTACCGTCAAAGTTGTAGAAGATTTTCTACCAGTAAGACCTCCCAGGAAGAGTGGGATAGGTTAACTAGACATCTTGAGATGATGGATAGGGGAAGGGAGTTCATAGGAAATGGGTTTACTATGTGTCACATACTATGTCAGAGTCTGGCTGGACTCCCACAGGGGAGGCAGGCCAGGCCTGGAAGGCCATGTACACAATAGGCGCTATTCTGATCAGGTAATTCACTGCAGTAGCTAGGGGACGCCAACTTCCAGTATGGGGCACAACTTGGTTGGCCAGCCCCAATACTGTGATACAAATGAACCCCAACTAGCTAAAATCTTGAGCAGGAGGCGCGTTGGGCAGGAGGGAGTAATAGGAATCTCCTTAATAACAGGCAGGATGGTCTCTCTAGCACAACCAGGAGGGAGGTCCAGATGGTGAGGATGGAAGTACTCCAAGTCAAGAGCGCGTGATGGTTTGACTGAAGTGGCAGGAGTAAAACCCAGAGGGTACAGATAGGCAAGTTTATATTGGGTAGTAGATTCACAAATAGATGCAAACAGAATAATTAAATTTGAGCAAAAATAGATCATCCCTGCAAGAAGATAATGGTTTCTGGGCACAAATTTGTTTATTTTAAGATGTCAACAATGAGAAGGGCTTTTCCTCCTCACTACTTATACTTACTGGTAATTTTGTGGCCTTTTGTGCCACCAGAGATCTGATGGCATCAATTTCAGTTAAACTTATTATTTTAAAAGGAATTTGTGTACTTGGGCCTGGAGATAGATGGGCATTGGCCGGCATAACAGGAACCTTGCTTGGGCTGCAGAAAACCAAGATATCACAGCTATTAATAGATCCTGCAAGCAATCCAGCGCCCAATTGTGTGATTGAACAATTGCCCTCCTGATGTACCATTTCCTGATAGTAAATGGCCCCATATTTGTTATTAGATTTGAAGCCAGGTATTTGAGACTTGTGGGCCTCTCAAATCCCAGGCCATTTGTTATTCAAAAGGGGGATTTTCCTTCTGAGAGACAGTTTTTAGGGTTTTCTATGTAGTTGGCTGTACTTTTATCAGGGAGGCTAGTTGATTGTCCAGGGCATTATGGGCCCTTACACTATGTTGCTAAAAGACTGGCACAGACCCACAAAGGGGTTGGCATCATCCAAAGTACAGGTGCACAGTGGGGATGCCCACCTAGTGATTAGAAAAGTGCTGGAAGAGTTTGCAGTCATGAAGGCTAAGTATAAACTTTTAGCAAGCCACCTCCCACTAATAGGAAATGACAGCTCCTTCAAGCTGGTCCCTGGCTATGATCCAGGACACACTTTGGGGACTGGTGAACAGAAACCCCACAGTACTCCTTTGACTCCTTGACTCTGCTGTTACAATGCATTCATTTTGATATAAAAGGAAATTCAAAAAATTAAAGTTATATCAGTTTGACTATATAATTTATTTAATTTAACTTTTATTTATCTATATATAATAATTAAATATCTTGTAGTTCTTAACATTATTCAACATTAGATTTTAAAACTTCTATATTAATTTTTTTTTTGTAAATGTGAACTTTTATAGTATTTATTGATAAATTTGATTTTTGTGATAATTTTAATCCTGGAACAGAAACTCATAATATTTACATCCACTTTCTGCTCTAGATTGTATATCTTAATTAGGATGAACTAGTAGCATTATTATAGATTCATTAATTTGTTGTGATATTTGATTTTTTGTCTGTTTTGGTGGCTATGAGATTTTTGTTGGATCAAGTTTTTCACTTTAGCAACTGAGTTGTCTTTGTTCCAAAAAAGCATAGCAAACATAGTAGCTTCTTTTGTGACTGAAATTAATTTTTTCTAGCTATTGAAATAACTGTTGTTGAATCATCATTCATTTGTTCTCATTTTATATCATTCATTGTGTGCCTGGACATTTTTGCCAATTAGCGCACATTTTTTTGTGTGGTTAGCTTCTATTTATATCATAAAAATTGAAATATGTTTGATGACTGAAAGAATTTGTTCAAACCTGAACAATTTTTGTCTATCCCAACAGGTTAGAAAGCTACAGTAAGTTTGGAGTATGACTAGGGCCATTTCATTTGTGTGATCAATTGAGTTGTTTTAATTCCAAATAAATTTATTTTTAGTACAGTAGTCTTCACAGCTGTGAGGACAAACAAAATTAAGTTATCCTAAAGAGAAATTCACTCAGTGAGAAAAAATCAACTGAGCTCACAAGAATTAAAAACAAATGAATTTATATTAATTAACAATATTTTTAGGTAACCTTCTACAGTAGTTTTTAAAGCTGTGGCAATAAATGGAATTGAGCCATCTGTAAGCAAAATCAACTTAGCTGCAAATGAAATCAACTCATATCAGAATAAAAAAATAAGGTAACAAAAATTTATTGTTAATCAATATAAATTTATTGGCTTTATATTTTTTTCTGAACTGAGTTGATTTGTTTACAGATGACTCAATTTTTCTTATTGCTACAGCTTTGAAAACTAATGTAGAAGGTTACATAAATATATTGTTAATTTTTATAAATTCATTAATTTTTAATTTTTTTTGAACTCAGTTGTTCTTTTCTCACTGAGTAAATTTTCTTTAGGATAACTTAATTTTTTTGTCCTCACAGCTTAAAAAACAACAATGACTTTTAAAATAAAGTTTTAGGTCTGCCAACGAAAAAAATAAGAATCAAAATCCGGCCAAAAAGTAGAAAACCTATCATAAAATGCAATAATTTGACATTTTACCTTTATTCAATTGGTAGAATCTGTATCACCAACATTTATCTTTTATTTTTGGCTTATTTTAAGGTTCCATGATTTTTATTTAATTTAATCAAATGGTGTTTTAATTTAAGATTTATATTTGATGTAGTGAAACCAATGGAGCCCTACTTATTGTGAGAGTGAACATTATGATAGTGAATAATATGGAGTTTGTTGTGTATATACTTCTGGGAAGTATAATAAACAAGATAAAGGGGGAATTTAAGAAGAGAATGATACTTTATTGGATATGAATATAGTGTATTATATAGTATCATAGAAAGCCACATACTGTCCATGTACGTCATGGAAGTTATGGGGCTTATCTGAGTAATGTTCCTCTTAAGTCACAAGGCTTATTCAAGTTGTGTTCTGATTAGGATCTGGATTGTTTGACCCCCATAATAAATGGCTAAATGATAGTAGTGCCACTGACTTAATGGTTGGTCTTTGCACCATTTGGTGACTCATTCAGTGATTTGCTTGGGGTGTTATTCCCCAAGAGGGAGTAATCAAAGATGTTGTGACATCTCCCCCTGGGGTGCTGGAAGGTGGAGCCTTGGGAATTTTCTTGAGAGAGTTGGGGATGCGGGCTTGGTATTGATCCAGTTTGGCGTTGGAAATAGGGAGCCTGGAATTGTGTTGGGCTGTTCTGCTTTACACAGGCAGAGTTGGTCATGGTGCATGCGTTTTAATTCAGTTCAAATGCCAATTACTTTGATGAGGTAGGTATTGTTGGGGTTGACTTCCTTGACAATGCCTGGCCCACATAACCCTGATTCCAACTTGTGCTGATTGTGGTTGACAACCCAGATTTTGTCCCTGACTTGGAATCTTTCCTGATGTTGTGGGATTGCTTTTCTCTTGACTCTTTTTTTCATGTCTTTCTGGTCTTTCCTAGCACGCTGCACGTTGGAATCACTGTTGTCTGGAACCTTTTTGGCAGAGGTAATTATGGTCCTGTGGTTGTACTAACAATGGCAGGCTTTTTCCATAGACAAGTTCATATGGGCTTTTGCCTGTGTTGCAGTTGACTTGTGTTCTGCATACAATGGGTGCAGTTAGTAGTATGTTGACCCAAAACTCTTGATTGTTAGCAGATAACTTACTGAGGGCTTCCTTTAGTGAGCTGTTTAGTTGTTTTACTTGTCCATTTGCTTGCAGGTAATACAGGCTGGCTGTGATGTATTTTATTCCGTTCTTGGCAAGGTAGATATTGGTGTGAATGCCTTAAGTTCAGTGCCTTTGTCAGTGATCAGAAGGTCAGGTTTCCTTAACTTGTCTATGATTTCTTTCCCAATAAATTGTCTCACATCATTGCCTTTGCATTCTTTTGTGGCTTGTGCCACAGGCCATCTGGTTGCATAGTTGATAGTTGTTATGATGTACTTTTTGCCCTTGTTTTTGCCAGGAATTGGTCCCACAATATCCAGTGACCACACCTTTAAAGGTTGTGTGATGGATACAGGTACTACTGACTTGGGTGGTGCCTTGGTTTGGGTATACTTCTCATAGACTTTGCATTGTTCCAGTACCTCTTTGATAGCATCTAGCATGTTGGGCCACCAGTAATGTGTCTTGAGATATTCATGCAAGTTTCTGCTACAGGTGTTTCCCATATCTATGTGGTATCAGAGGATTGTGTTAATCTTTTGTGTTGACGGGACATAGGGTATGGTGTCACCATTTGGAAGTATTTGGTGTAGTGTGCCATAAATGTTTTTAAACAGATGTTTGTTCTTGAGGACTTTCTCTTGGATGTCCATTGGTGTGCCAGGTGGGACCCCTTCTTGGAGATTCCCAATGATCAACATGGGCCAATCAGGGTCCCCATCAGCGCAGAGGGCATGCTTGCTGTATAGCCTTGATAGGGCATCTGTGGTAAGCATTTCTTTGCCCGGTTTGTATTTGATTTGCATGGGGTATCTCTGTATGAGACTCATTCATTTGGCTTGTCTCTTTGATAGGTGTTGCTGTGTTTTGAAGAATACTAGGGATTTGTGGTTGGTAAGCACTTTGAATGTCTGGGCCCCTTCCAGATAACATCACCATTTCATGATGCGGTGCACAATAGCTACCAATTTCTTGTCATGTATGGGGTATCTTTGTTTGCCATCAGATAGTTTCCTTGACTTGTACGCCACAGGGAGGAAGTCTTTTTCTGCCGTCTGGATACAGAGTACCCCTCCTATGGTGTAGTCAGATGCATTGGTTTCTAACTTGTATATTCCCTCACAATTTGGGTATTAGAGAATAGGGGTGGTGACCATACATTCTTTTAATTGGCAGAAGTGTTAGTCTTGTAGAGGTGTTCACGAAAACTTGGTTGTTTTGCCTGTAATGGCTGACAGGGGGCGTCAGGGCACCCCAGTCAGGGATGAATCTTTAACATAGGCTACCATGCCTAGGAAGGTACAGAGTTTGCTTTTATTTCTGGGGGCTGGCATTTTGGTTATGGCACGTATTTTTTATGGGTCTGGTTTGATTCTGTCCTTGCTGATAATGTGACCAAGAAAGGGGAGTTCAGAAAAGAAGAAATCACACTTTGATGGTTTGGCAATGAGTTGATTTTCTTTGAGGGTGTGGAGGACTAGGCGGACGTCTTCCCAGTGTTGCTCTAAGGTTGGACTGTAGATAATTATGTTGTCCAGGTAGATTATTGCTTGTTTTCCAATGTGTTCTTTGAAAACCTTGTTAATTAAAGTCATAAAGGTGCTGGGGGCGTTTGTCATACCGAAATTGAGAACAACACATCCAAAGGATCTGTATTTGGTTCTGAACACAGTCTTTGGGATATCTTCAGGCTTTACGCAAATTTGGTGATAGCCTGCTGTCAAGTCAATTTTTGTGAAGATTTGGGACCTCCCAGGGTATCAAAAAGGTCATCAATCAGGGGCAGGGGATACATGTTCTTAATTTTGACCTTGCTGAGCGCCCTGTAGTCTGTGACTAGGCAGAGCCCTCTGGCTTTCTTTGCTACAAAGAAGACAATGACACCAAAAGGCAATTTTGAGGGTCTAATGAGGCCCTTTTTGAAAGCTTTGTTCAGATAGGCTTTCAAAGTGTTGTCTTCTTTGGGGTGTGAGGAGGTAGATATGTTGCGCCTTTGGTAAACTTTCCTTGAGGTTGATTTTGTGTTGTATGTCATGATTTGGTGGTAACCTTGGTAAGGTTTCTTGGAAGACAACAGGAAATTCACTGACCAACTGATCTCAGATGTAGTCTTTCTCACGTCTGATTTCTTTATTTTTAAAGTGGACAACCTCATACGTGCAGGTGTTCCAATTGATTTTCTGGGGTCAGTTTCCTCTTCTGTCTCCATGATCTTTACAAATATGTGGTCTCTCATAAGTGTGTCAAGATGAGTTGGGTAGACATGGTGATGTACCTTGCCTTGTTGTATGGTGAGGGTAGCACTATCCCAGTTGATATGAGGTTTGGTCTTTCCCATCCAATCCAAGCCAAGTATAACATCATAATTGGGGATTGGTATGATAGGGCCACTGAGCATAGTCTGCACGTCTCTAATTTGGGCACAGAAAGGCTTTGCTTCTTTGGTGACTGGTGTGCTCCTATTGTCTGCCATGATAACTCTTTTGATGTTGCTTCGGACTGTGGGTAGTTTCATGAGGTTGGCAAATTTCTTGTCAACAAGAGATTTGTCTGCTCCAGTGTTGAACAATGCTGTGCCTTGATACCTGCAAAAACAGAACAGATAAGTGAGGAGTTTCTTTCCAGTTTGGGCGGCAAACAGTAGAGGATTGCTGGAGGGGACTTGGATCATTGTGATTGAATCCACGTCTTGGTCTCTGTACAAGTCTTGTGAAGTGGGGGAGGGCGGCTTGCCTAAGCACTCCCCTGAGCTTTTACCTCCTTGTTGGTGTCTTCATTACTTGCTTGGTTAACCTGCGCTGTACAATTACCAGTTTGAGGATGGGTGTTGTTGGCTCAATTATTTTTGCTTGTTTGGTCAAGGGTACTTCTTGGCTGTAGGGATCTCCTTGCGTTTGTTTGTTGCATGTAGGTCATCAGACTTTTGAGCTGTGTGTTTCCCTTCCAATAATACGTCTTCAAGGTTCTTGCAGCAGGCCATGTTGAACTGACGTCTAATGTGTGTGGGGAGGCCATTGTAGAAGTCCAAACGTGCCCAGGTTTGTCAAAGTTGATAGTGTTGGGGGCCTGGTCACGTAGGTGTCAAGGTTTTGGGATCTTGAAGAAGAAGTATAATTTTTATTGCTCATATTAGGTATGTTGGGATATGTGAATCTGTATGGAGACAGAATTACTTCTATTGGTGTGGATGGTGTGTGCAACGGGCTGTGTTCTGATGCTGGTTGATCCGAGTAATGGGGAAGTCCTGTGGTCTTTTGGAGACAAAACACTGTCAGTGGTGGTTTGGCAGGAATTCAAAAGTACCAATAAGTTGCTCTTACTGTACTTTGACACCGCTACTATTTGGACTAGTAGTGATATTGAAGGGTATTAATTATCTGTCCTCCAAGTGATCTTGAAAGGACCCTTTATAGTTGACAGCTAGCGGCCAAACTGGCGTCTAGCTGTGGGCAACTCTTACTAGCTAGCCTATCATCCCCAAGCTACTAGTTTCACCCCCTAGAGTTAGATCCCAAAACCTGAATAAGGTTTAAGATGAGGTAATATTCTAGGCTGCTGATTTCTCCTCTTCAGCCTAGATATACCTTGACTTAGTTACAGCAAACTAAGTTGACACCCAATTTGGCCAACCTGCCCTTGTGCTCAGTATAATGTGCAAAATTTGCACAGGCAGTCTTCCATCTCACTTCTCAGTGAAACAGGATGTTGTAATCCCCTGTTCCAATCTCTGAGTCAGGTTTGCGTCCTATTTGGAATCTGGAATCCCTAGCATCTAATTATAGAAGCTTCTGGATTGGCCCGTGACCTGAGACCTGGAATGTCTCAGGTGTCTTCTGACTTGGAAACTATATCAATCTTATTATAGTTTCTCCGTATTACAGAATAGCTGTTTCACTATGGCTATGATCCATTCAATGTCAACACACAGCTTCAGTGATAGGGATATGGATCAGTCAACCCTAATAGATCAGGATTTCCTGACAGTAGGCTTTTATACGCTGCAATGTACTCCTCAATGGTTCCTGTCATTTTGAAGGTTCTGAGTTCTGTCATGATCACCATGTTGGAGTTTTTTATGGCACATTTCTCCAGGAAGGTGGCTTTGAATATATCCCAGTCTTCAATGTTATTGGGATGTTGGTTGAACTGTTTGCTTACAAAGCGTGAGGCAGTTCCTGTGATGCAGAGGGCAACTTCACTTGCCCAGAGTCTGTGGGGGTATTACATCTGTGTAAATTTGCTTTGTGTGCTGTTGATCCAGAGGTTGGCATTCTCCTGGAGTAATCCTGTGAACGTTCCAATTTCTGCTGTGTGCAGACGTTAAAATATGAGGTTAGGTATCTTGAGTGGCTGCAGGCCTGTAGCACTGGGGCAGGTTCAGGAGTTTATGAGTGTGGAGGAGATTTTACTGTTTGGTGGGGATGATGATTTTGTTGAAGATGGTGTAACCCGTAGGGATGTCTTGTCCTTCTTTGTAATATCTCCAGCCTGTGGGGAGGGCCATTTGTTGGATCCTTTTCTTAGGAGGAATTTTTCCTTCAAGTTGTGTAGGTGTGGATAACCTACCTGTGCTACCACTGTTGTGTATATACTTCTGGGAAGTAAAATAAACGAGATAAAGGTGAAATTAAGAAGAGAATGTTGCAACCAAGATTCAAACCTTGCCTGCTAACATATCTTACAATACACAGGGGGCGCTTGATGAGTTGCCCCTTGACGTATCTAATGTTATGAATGAATCTGATGGCAATGTCAAATGGCAGGCACTTCATCCACATTAGGAGTGTTGCCAATTTGACCTGCTGATCCCCGCACAAGTTATTCCTTGGCTCCAAACCCTACATGGAACTCCCCACTATGCCACCCCCTTGTGGCCTTGTGGCTTCCCCATTTAGTATATTAATCACAATATCCTACAATAAACAATACCTTATTCTTACTATTCTGTCCTTTCCTATTGGACTGTTGTCTTCCCCAATTCCAAGTACTGGACACTCATTGGTTCAGTTGCAACAGTGGTAGCAGAAGTAGGTTCCGACCTATTTTAAAAACAAAATTCCCCCAAGAAAGGACGGAGTACGGGCCACATGGCTACTCCACAACAAGAGATGTTCCTTTCAATCCCCAAGGGGGACATTCCTGAAGGTTATGTCATCTATCAAGATCAGCTAGTCCTTACCAGTGTATACAATTGGCTCCGCCTTGGGCAGTGTGACGCTAGCGTCACCCTGCCACAGTTGGATCTGTTTCAACGTATGCTCAACCTCCAACTAGAGTCCTTCACTGGCGGTGTCAAAGGAGCTGACATTGTCAGTTGGCTCCAGTCCACCAAAACTCGCCTTTGTATCTGTCAGGTTCCTGAGTCCATGTGGGTCACCACCACATCTGGCTGCCTTACAGGGCCCGCTGTTGTGTGGTTCACCAACTGGGCCAGCCAGGAGTTTGATGTCACCTGGGCAACATTTTGGGACGCCGCCAAGTCCCAATATAGCAAAACCTTCTCTCACATTATCTTGGGGACTCCCCTCTTAGCCATCAAGCAGACTGGTTCCATCCCTGAGTATCTTGCCACTTGGCAACAAGCCCTTGCTGCCGCCCCTGAAGAAGTGACCAATGGGAATGCCATGTTGCTCACTCTCATTGTCAATGGGTTAAAGCCCCATATTTGCAAGTGGGTTCCCGTTGGCCAATGCACCTCTATTGACAACTGCTATAAAGTCATTGTAGAGACCAATAACCAGGCTTCAATGGGCTTCTGCCGCACCAACAATGCTCCACCCCAACCACGCCCTGCACCTAACAATGGCCAAGGTCAAGTGGGCCGTTGCCAACCGCGCCAGCAAGAAAGTGCAGCTAAACGCCCCCGCAAGGGGGAGCTTCAGCTAGCACAAATCAAGGACCAGGGAAAATCCTGGGGGTTGTAACAACAAGAGGCCTTACAACCCCAAATGACCTGCCCTCTCAGCCCTTGCTTGCAAAGAACTCCCGCAACTACAATCTTCACGAGGTCAAAACCCTAGACGTCTTTCAGGTCCATAGCAACGACCCTGTGTTGCAAGCTGCTCATTCTGCAAGTAAAGTAACACACTTGTCCTATCCCTTCCTTTTCCATGGGAACACCCACAAGTTACTGGTAGATACCGGGGTTGATCACATCATGGTAGATCAGGTGTTTGCTGACTCCCAGCAATTAGACCAAGTACCCAGCAGATTCAAAGCAGTACATGTAGCTGACTCCTGCAGAATTGCCATCACCCACGAGACGGTACCCTTTTCTGTAAGAATGGGGAACATCCAGGTTAAGCTCTCTGGGCCAATCATGACAGGCCTCAGCCACAGCGTAATTGCTGGCCTCATCTGGCTCTGGCATAACCGCTCTTACATTGACTGGAATACCTCTGTCATCACCCTCAATAGAAATGGGGTGGGTTTTCAGATTTACCCCATGGAAATGAACAAGCTACTACATGACACTGTGTTTGTTGGAATGACAGAAACAGACTCATATGATTTCAAAAGGGGGAGATTAGGCTTTAATCAATGTTCAGTCAAAGTTATCCGTACAGAGCCATCTGCAGTCCCTCCCTAGTCATCATCACCACCACCACCAGCACTAGCTGCACTCCTCAAGGAGTACAAGGACGTATTCAGTGAAACACTCAAACAACTACCTCCACCCTGGGAGATCCAGCACGCTGTACAGCTTCAAGGATTGTTACCTAAAGCACAACTATTATATTGTCTCACGCCAAAGGAAGATGAAACCCTCCGCCAGCACCTTGTGGACGCGCTTGATAAGGGATTCATTTGCCCCTTCTCTCTCCATATGGGGCAGTGGTCTTCTTTGTAGCTAAGAAGGATGGGTCTCTTTGCCTGGTCACAGATTAACGCGCCTTAAACAAGGTGACAGTTAAAAATAAATACCCCCTGCCGCTGATTGACAACCTGTTTGATACACTCGCAGGCGTGAAGGTCTTCAGCAAGATTGATCTCACTGCAGGGTACAACCAGGTCCGCATTGCACCAGGGGATGAGGCAAAAACTGCCTTCTGCACATGCTACGGGTTGTTCAAGTGTTGTGTCATGAACTTTGGAATGACTAACACTCCCTCCACCTTTGCCATGTTGATGAACAAAGCCTTTGAGGAAACAATTGGAAAGTGTGTGGTGGTGTACCTTGACAACATTATTGTCTTCAGTCAAGATCAAACCACACATCTCCAACACCTCCGTGCTGTCCTCAACACCCTTTGGAAAAACCAGCTAAAAGCTAAACCCTTCAAATGTGGGTTTCTCAAGTTGGAGTTACTATTCCTTGGGCACACCATCTCTGCCCAAGGGATAAAGCCCAATCCTGCCAAAATCAAGGCAATCACTAGCATGCTGCCCCCCACTGATGTGGGCCAAGTGCAAACATTCTTGGGCATGGTTGCCTATGTACACAAGTTCATCACCAATTGCGGAGAACTAATTGCACCTCTTACTGAGCTCCTCAATACCAAACAGCGCTTCCATTAGACCCCCTCCAGAGATCAGGTCTTTGAGACGTTGAAGCAAAGGCTCACAACAGCACCAGTACTGCAGTTTCCCAACCAAAATTGACAGTACAAACTTGAGACTGACACCTCTGACAGGGCCATAGGGGGCGTACTAAGGGTAGAAACTGACAATGGCGTCTTCCTCCCCATAGCATATGAGTCCAGGAAGCTCACTGACTTGGAACAATGTTATCCCATCCATGATAAAAAGCTGGCAGCCATTGTACACTGTGTTGAGAAGTGGCGCTGTTACTTGGAAGGTGCAACCTTCCCACCCCGCGTTCTTACGGACCATAAGTCACTCCAGTACTTCAACACACAGTCCCATTTGACACGCCGCCAAGGAGGATGGGTTGAACGTCTATCCCCCTATCAATTATACATCAAATATAAGCCTGGAAAGGAAATTGTTACAGCCGGTGCTCTTTCACAACTCTATGTAGCGTCCATCACTAGGGACAACAGTCTGGACCCGGACTGGCCCATGCTCTACCTGCACCCTGAGGCAACCCGCTACGAGGGCCTTAACTTGGTCACCATCTCCAAGCTGAAAGATAACAAAAGTCAGTTCATCATTGATGCTGGAAACATCTACCGCCAAGCAGAGACAGGTAAGAAGACGCCGTACATTCCCACCACACAACAAGGAGACACCATCTTGCACTACAACCAAACCTTAGGTCACATCAGAGGGTGTAACCTCTTTGAGATCATGAAACTTAAGGTTTGGTGGCTGCACATGCGTCAAGACATCTTGGACCTCCTTGAGACGTGCATACTGTGTGAAAAGAATACGTCCAAACCTGCACCTCCCAAGTCTTTCCTACCCATCAAGGCTTTGGAACCCTTCAAACAGTGGGCCCTTGACATTGTGGGACTGCTTCCCAAAGACAGACTGGGTACAAAGTATATTATCACTGCTATTGATTATTTCACGCGTTGCCAGTGGCATGGGCCACAACCAACCACACTGCCACCACTGTTACCTGCTTTATTGGCAAGGCAATTGTGGCTTGCTTTGGGTGACCCAAGCGTCTTATCACAGATGGCAGGCCCGAACTTGTTGGACACATTGTGAAGGCATACTGCGTCAAGAACGCGCTCCAACATATAGTCACAACCCCCTACCACCCGCAAGCCAACGGACGTGTGGAACAGTTAAACGGCTCCCTGGTTCAACTCATTGCCAAACTCTTGCAAGAGCATCCTAACACTGTGTGGACTGACCATCTTCCCACTGCCCTACTGATCCTGTGAGCAAGAATCAACCGGGGTACTGGGTTCAGTCCTAACACCCTGGCCTTTGGAACACCTGACGGTCTGACAGGGGTTGAACAGGGGAAACTACAGTCCAAGGTTCCTGACAAGCCCCCCTTAGTGCCAACTCCCTCCCTAGACCAATGGTGTGCCAAAGCCCAAAAAATTAAACACAAGCAGATTGCAGGAGGGACAAGACACCTCAAAACTAGATACACCATAGGTGACCCCGTCTACACCCTCAATCCCAATTCTGCCAAATTAGAACCCAATCACCTAGGGCCCTTCAAGGTAGCTGCCGTCTATGACAACCACACCTACCAACTTGAGGATGCCCAGGGAAACACCAAGAAACTTCACCACAATTGCTTGCGCCCCTGCCGTGCCATCCCCACACAAAGGTTGTTTGTGCAGACCTTCCCAGACCTTCTGCAGACTCCAGTCCTGGTGTCTGACAACAAGCAGGGGCAAGGGGGGTGTTGCAATCAATATTTGAACCTTTCCTGCTAACGTATCTTACAATACACAGGGGGCACTTGATGAGTTGCCCCTTGACGTATCTAACATTATGAATGAATCTGATGGCAATATCAAATGGCAGGCACTTCATCCTAATTAGGAGTGTTGCCAATTTGACCTGCTGATCCCTGCACAAGTTATTTCTTGTCTCCAAACCCTACATGGAACTCCCCACTATGCCACCCCCTTGTGGCCTTGTGGCTTCCCCATTTAGTAGATTAATCACAATATTCTACAATAAATGATACCTTATTCTTATTCTTCTGTCCTTTCCTATTGGACTGTTGTCTTCCCCAATTCCAAGTACTGGACCCTCATTGGTTCAGTTGCAACACAGGACTGAATCAATTAACCTCTGAAAGCAAGCCAGGGCATTCTTCAATCCAAAAGGCATTACACAGAACTGGAAGATACCCTTCTCAGTTATGAATGCTGTTAAAACCATTTAATTCCTTCTGAAATCCTGATTTGATTGAAAGCATTCAACAGATCCAGTTTTGAGAATACCTTGACCTTCTCAAGACACCTAGAGATATGTGCTTCAAGAGGTAAAGGATAAGGATCCAGAATTGTAATGTTATTCAAATTCCTGTAGTCAACACAAGGACAAAGGGACTCATCAGACTTCTTAACAAACAATAACAGAGAGCAGATCAACAAAGCCTTCTTAAAAATGTTTTTTTGCCATAATGTCATGAGTTCACTCTTCCAAACATGCATCTTTCTTCAAGGTTAAAGGATAAATAGGAGACACAATTTTGATAAGATCAACAGTGACCTTAAAGTCAAAGTCAAACTGAGTGTGCTTGGGAAAGACCTTGCCTCTGATGGCATCAAATGCTGTGGACCAGGGTTGCAAGCATGCTGGTAAATCCAAACTTACAGGGACAGGGACAGGAAACAATTGTATGGTCTGTGATGATTTCTCCAATTCAGACATATCTAACAGCAGAATACAAATAGTTATACCTGAAGAGTGTTCCACCTGCAGCTCATTTTTCTCCAGTAAGGTCAATACATTATGATCTCTTCACCAACTCACTCCCAAAATGATAGGATACTTAAGGCTAGGGCAAACAGAAAACCTTGTAGTAAAAGAATGACCTGCAACTACAAAAGTAACTGGCTTCTTCAGCTGGAAAGAGGGAAACGTTTGACAATTTCCACCCCTAACAAGCATTCCCGGGTGGTACTTGAGTTGTAGCAAGTCAGCAGTCTCCACACTCATGAAATTTTTGAAAGCACCTGTATCCAACAAAATAGCTGGCTGATAGATAGTCTGACCATTATCAATACTACCATAGAACAAGAAGTAACCAGAAGTATATTTATTTGCAGCAAAGGTAGCAATATTGGCAGGATCTTGTTTTTCATCAGCGGAACAGACGGTAGCTAAGGAGGCAGGATGCTCTTAGAAGTAATGCTTGATCATTTCTTGGACAGCAGCTGGAAGAACAGGGTTATCACAATCAATGGGAACAAGGGGAAACTCTTTGGACGTAATAACAGAAGATTTTGCAGGTACAATGTGCTGAAGCATTGCCAAGGAACTATCAGGACCAGACACTACAGGGGCCTCCTTTACATCACCAAGTTTGTTCACCACCGCCAATTGTTGCTGAGACAAGCTAGGGGGAGAACAACTTTGGCTTTGGTTGGAAGAAACTACCACAGAGCAAGGTCCAGAAAACCAAGAGCGCACAGCAGGTTTATCCTCAATTACCAATGTACCTTGTTTGGAAGCAGACAGATTTGAGACCAGAGAAAGAATTTGGCTTACCAGGGCCTCAGTTGTGGTTAACAGGGAATCCCAAACCACCAAATCCTGGGCAGTCTGGTCAACTTCTAACCACAACGCTGAGAGTTTATTCACCTCCAGAACATTGATTGTATGGCAGTAGGTAAGAAACTGAGGAAGGAATACCAAAAGCGGAGTTGTACCCTGATGAAAGGTGTACAGCTTACAATATGCTTTGAGCTCTTCAATAGATACACACAAATTTTTTAACAAAGGGTATAGAGATGCGCTCTCAGTTAAAACACGTGGATTGCACTCCACCGCGGACAACAACCATTCACAGGTATCTTCAGAAGCCTTTGTCATCACATGGTAAGCTTGGGATTTATGACTAAGGCTAGAGCCGGAATAAAATGATAATGCTGAAAAAACTTCACGCAAAATATAATCAGTGGGTGGAGCAGGAAAATAATCCAGACGCCAAAATGACATGATACAACGGAAATAGGAAACAGAGGATCCAGTCTCTACAACTGCAGCCGGAGATGGAAACCACAAATTAAAGAAAAGCCCAAACTGAAAACTCAGAAATAAACTGATGCAAATAAACATGGTAAACGCAGATATCTCAACAGAGCAGGAGAAAAGAAACATGAATTCATGACAAACTGCTTCCAAAAACTCAGACGTAAAAGAGTTGAGTAATGTGACAGAAATCACTTAATAATATGAAGCCGTTTCTAAATGATGGGGAATTACCACCCAAATCCACATAGAATTGATGATTAACCACCAATGCGGCTTTAAATGTCTTTTTGTGAAATTTCCAATTGAAACTCCAGGATTAAGTAGAACAATCACTCCTAACCAGAGTAAACCAAGATAAATGACCTGGGAAAGCATCAATGCATCTTCAGTGTAGAATTCTGGGCATTGAGAAGTGACACAATTATCATTTTCCAGAATGGGGGGAGGTGCTACAAAATTGGCTGGCATGGAATTAACATTTTGCAGCGCCAACAACAAAGTTCCAGATGCTGGGCCCTATCTTCCTGAAATGATTCTATTCAGAATCAGATTGTACGGGATATACCGCAATAACCCAAGCACAGGATGCATTTTTAAAATTTAAAATTAGAACTTGGGATAATTGATTTTTATTGAGTAAATTTAGAAGCACTCAACTCTTAGAGTTGAAACAGGGAAAATTATTCAATATATATCAGAAAAATTGACTAAGCAATACCACCTGAGTCTTGACCTCCTATTTCTTCTACATCTTCAAGTAAGTATCTAGTCCAGGTTGCAAAGAACCCTTGCATGACCAAATTCTGACAACCATGCTGATTAATAAGCTTATATTGGGTGACCCTCATATTACGTCAATTTACCAACGTCAGTTTGCAAGGGGGAGCTGGTTTCAGCTGGCAGACTGGGGCAGCTGTGACCTATTTTCAATTGACTGTTTGGTTTAAATCCGTTAACTTGGTCAATTTTGATACAGGTTTCCTGGTCTTCTGAGCCTTCTTACTTGGACAGACAATACCCAGCATTATGGAACCTACCGTGACAACCTTCCCAAGAAGCTGTTGATACTGTCTTTATACCTTACGCTGAACAACTTTCCATGCCATACACTGAGGTCACTCAAAAGTTAACAGTGTTAAAAAGTTGTCTCAACTCTTGAGGTCAGTACAAGTCTCCACAAGCTTGGATACCTTAAAATCTCTAAAGCCTGAGCTAACAACTGCGCTAGAGTCATTTCTTGCTCAGTTTAAAGGGTTAGACATCCATAAGATTACTGAAATCACATCTCCTCATTACAGAGAAAGACACAACTGTATTTACATTAAACTAGTGGTTCATAAGCTCAGAGTAAGACCAATTTTGTATTCTGGAGCCCCTGGGAACAATGTGTCAACCAGGCTAGTCAAGAATGTTGTAACTGTGCTGTTTTAGCAGAGTTACACGGGGAAAATATTTAGAAACTAGATAATAATCTTTATTGAGAGATAGTGATTATATAGTCATTGTGAATCAAGGATAGTAGGAACAAGATTGGTGATCACATGGTTAGATGGAAGAAGGGGGTGGCTTGATCCTGGTAATGAGTCAAGCGCCAAATTGAGGTATCCACTGTGAAGGATCATCATCTGTTCATGTTGTTGGATTTGGTAATTTGAGTTGACTTCCTAGTCTGGCTTCAGGTGACCAGATAATTGGATTGTGGGTCACAAACCCGCTTGGTTGGAACCTTGTTGGCGGGTTGAGCCTGCAGTTTTGACAAGAAGCTGAAACTCACACCTGACTTGGACTACAACAAGGAATTTGGAACTGCAGGTCCTGAAAGAACAAAGGCATTGGGAGCCTACTTGTCATTACCATTGCATTTGGGTAAATTGGTGGTAACAGTCCAAGTAATATTGTTGCAGAATGAAAGCTACAATATTTTGATTGGTACAAGTTTCATGGCAACTTATGGGGCTATTATCAACCATCAAGACAGCACTTTAAGCGTTTTGGGCCACTCTGTGCCTATGTTCTACCACAGCAACAAACCAAGGGACCTTCCTACCAAAAAGTTTCACTATATTAATGTGAGTATGCCAATGGAGACATGCCAGTAGCGTACACCTTATAACAGCGCAAAATTAAGGTCTTAATTCTGGCCACTAAAGAGTACAAGGGGATTCCCTTATTTTCCTCCAGCAATTTTCCATCCCAAGTGGATCCCAAGTGATACACAATACAAGCCTGAGCCTCAGCTTCCCAAAAGAAATGCATGGTGAAGTATCTGGACTCCATAATGGTTCACAACTGGAACCACGGATTCTACCAGGTATTGTCATGCCATCTTCAGAAGAGATCCTGTTACTCTTTGGAAATCTTTCTGATAAGCACTGAAGGTGAAGAAACATCAGATTCTGGGCTACATGAAGCTGGAGGAAAACTCCAGCCTTACAGATGTCACCCCTTTTGGTGAATTTAGCAAATTTTCGCTACCGTGTGACCAGCTAAGCATTCTACTGCTAATCCTACGCAACTCTCTCAATGGACTGACAGAAGACCAGAAAGACCAAGACATACACCTCTCTAAGAAATACAGGGATTTCTTTGTGGAGAACAATCAAGACCTAGGAAAAGCTCTGGGACTTGAAATGGTATTGGATATGCAAGGGACTACTATTATTTGCTCTAGGCCAATAAGACACAGTCTGGCCAACCAAGCCATTGTCAATGAAAAGCTACAGAAACTGCTCACAGCTGGTCTTTTGGTTCCCAGCAAGAGTCATTGGTCTTCATCACTGTTGATTGTAAAGAAAAAGGACAAGTCAAATTGTGTGATAATGGATTACCGCAAGCTGAACTCAGTCACAAAGAAGGGATTCCTATCCGTTGCCACACATTGACAATACGTTGGATAAGTTGGGAGGCGCAAAGTTCTTCAGCGCAATGGATCTTATCAGTGGATACTGGCAGATTGACTTTCCAGCAGCAGACCAGGAAAAGTGCGCCATCATTAAAGAACAAGGCCTTTTCCAGCCAACTAGAATGCTGCAAGGACTTGTAAACGCCCCCACAGCCTTCCAACGGGCCATGGATTCTGTGATGGCAGACCTTAAGTTGACTTTTGTACTGGTTTACCTTGATGACATTAATGTCTTTTCCTGGACTTTTGGTCAACATTTGGACCAGTTGGAGGCAGTGTTTCAACGCCTCATTGCAGCTAATCTCAAATTGAAGCTGAGAAAGTGTAATTTTTTAAGGAACACCTGTTATTTCTTGGTTATATTATCAGCAAAGATGGCCTACGTCCTGTCTCTGCTAAAGTCAAAGCCATCACACACATGAAAACACCTTCCAACAAGAGAGATGTCCAGGTGTTTCTAGGAATTATTGGTTACTACAGAAGGTTTATATCAAACTTTGAAGGTCTAGGAGGTCCACTTTTCCATTTATTGAAAAATGAAGTTGAATTTGCATGGACTGCAGGATGCCAGAAGGCTTTTGAGGACTTGAAAGCCACTCTAGTGACAGAGTCAGTACTCAGATACCCTAACTTTTATTGTCCCTTCACCGTGCACACAGATGGTAGTTTAACAGCAATTGGTGCTGTTCTTTTTCAGGTGGACAATAACAACCAAGACCATCCCTTAGGGTACTGTTCCCGTACCCTCAATAACCATGAACAGAATTACACGGTCACTGAGAGGGAATGCCTGGTAGTCATCTATGCCTGTCAAAAATTCATAGTGTACCTCCACAGAGTACACTTTACAGTGGTAACTGATCATGCCTCACTCAAATGGTTGAAAACCCTGAAGGATAACTGGCACAATGGGCAAATAAGCTGCAGGCTTACGGCTACAAGATAATACATTGTGCTGGTGCTATGCATCAGAACACAGACTGTCTTTCACGTCTCCCTACCATAGCCTTGATTTCCTTAGCAGCAGACAAACTTTGCAATAATTTAATGTAAAGCCTTTTATGTGGGGGAGGAGCCGCTTGAGATTCAGAAAATTCTGAAGGCTCTTGAGGTGGATACTTATGTCAAAGACAAAAGGCTTCTCAAACAGTATAAAGGGAAGTGATTACCCTATATTTGGCCATCCTTATGTACAGATGCAGAAGTATCAGCTCAATGTACTGTTGGTCACAGCAGTATCCAGAAGACCCTCAAACTGTTACAGCAGCATTGTTACTTGGAAGGAATGCATTCAGATATAGCAGAAACCCTGGCCGCTTGCCATGGCTGTACAATAGAGCAACCAAAGGTCTTGCACTATCAACACTGTTTAATCCAACCTGGCTTTGCGTTCCATATCATTGCTATAGATGTAATAGGGCCCCTTCCACTGACCGCTAGCAAGAACAAGTTCATAATTGTAGCAGTGAATTAGCTCAAAAAATGGGTAGAAAGAAAACAAATACCAATCAGTTGGCACTTACCACAGCCAAGTTCATCCTAGATAACATACTCTACAAACACGGCTTCCTGCAGACATTGCTAACAGATAACAGGACAGATTCACAGGATACATGGTACCCAGACTGAACAAACTTATGGGTATTTGGGGTACCCTGTCAATACCATATCATCCCCAAACAAATGGAATGGTAGAGAGAACAAATGGAAGTCTTGTACAGATCCTAAGGAAGCTTAGCCATCAGCACAAAACAGAATGGGATACATCTCTTCAAGCAGCTACCTTTGCGTACAACATAGGATTCCACAGGGCTACAGGAAAAAGCCCCTTCTAGCTTCTTTATGGTCAACAGCCAAGTCTCCTGCCACATCTCTACAGTTTAGTTAAAACCAACAACCCTCTCACTCCAAACTCTTATTTGAAGAAACTAGCACAGACTCTAATTAAGCTACAGTCTGAGGCATACTCTATCAAATTGGCAACAAAGGAAAAAGATATGGATTGTGCAGTAAAAACTTGGCCAGCCCTCCATGCATACGAGATAGGAAGCTTGGTATACTTCTACAGCAACTGAGGATATGGTTGCAAAAGCAAACTTGCCTTGCTATGACAAGGTCCGGTCAAAGTAGTCTAGAAAGTGGGAGTAGATAGCTACACTCTCAAGGATCTGGAAACAGGCCAACTGATCACTCAAGTTCACACGCAGTACATATGCAAGGTTCCAAGTGGTCAAGCATAAACCCCTTTATGGATAAAATCTCATAAAAAGAAAACCCTAATGAAAATAGTCCATGGGTTGTTATCATGTTTGCATCAAGAAAGAGATAAGGATTATAGAAAGAAAGAATAGGATGGGTCAGGAAAATGGCCCTTTATTAATATACAATTGCCTCTAAACCCAGACGCAAATGGATGAGGACTTTGGCAACTGCTGCATAGATTATCCAGACACTAGTTAGCCAGCGGAATGCAAATGGAAGAAAAGGAGATTTGTCTACAGGAAAGAAGTTGACACAATTTATGCCAATAGAATAAGGGAATGCAAGTCCAAGCAAGATGCATTCCCAGAGAAGACTCTCTCACTGTGCATACTCCTCTGGTGTCTTACCTCCTACAGAGTACATGACTCCAAGAAGCCACTCAATATACTTGGGCATATGGTGCAGTCTCTGATGGTAAAAAACTTTGGAGCCACTAATCACTAAGTTTTCAACTAACGTCATGGACTGACGGCTTCCTGTTCAATTATAACTAAGAAGCTCCAGGGTAGTACCCATAGCCCGTTGCAACCAATATTTGTGACTATCTGAACCATGCCACAATGGCACAGGGCCAATAGCAGACCAAGGATCAGACCATGCTGTAAAAACCAGTTCAATAAGTTTGAGAGCTTGAGAGATCTGATTGTCCATTAGGCATACCCCATCAAAGGAGAAGTCCTGAAGGCAACTGTGGTAAGTTTGACTCCCTTAAACTTGACTCCCTGGTACTTGACACTTTGTTGAGTACCAGGGAGTCAAGTGCAGCATATGTGCATCTATTAGTATTTTTGGCTTAACCAATTTTAAGCTAATTTTTACTAGTAATTTAGGGGTTCAAAACCAAAAACCAAGGTTAAATTTACTTGAAATTGACTCTGTTTAATAAATCAGTTAGCTAAAATACCAATTTAAGGGGCAATTTATAAATAAATTTACTAATATAAATGAAAAACCTGTGTTTAACACTCTAAACCAAAAAGTGACCAGTTTGACACTTTTTAAGCCAAATTTTAATTTTATTAATAAAATACATATGCGCTTATATAAAATTTATTATTTACTATTATATTTTTATTATTAGTGTCCATAGTCGTTGATTGGGCTCAAAAGCACCACTATGCTGGATTTAGTGGTATAGAAATTAATCAAGTACCCCACTTATTTTACATTATGACATTCCCAGGTTTTTGGATTAAGTGGTGCCACATAAATTAAGCCCAATTTATTAAGAGATTTCATATGTAATTTATAAAAAACTGAAACTTGACACTTTCTTTGTTTGGCTCTATCCACTTGACACCCGATTGGTTTTGGATTTAACTAATCAAAGGCTCAGAATTAAGGCTAAATTAATATGTGACGTACTATGAGCGCCACTCAACACTCACCCACTCGACACTTTAATTTGGGGATTAGTACAGAGAGCTTCTTAACGTTTTAACCAACACTATGGTAAATAATTCACTCCCAGCTTCTCATGGCATACCCTAATCACTAATAAACACATTTCCACTCATTTACTTTTTTAACTTATGTTGTATTTTTTTATTTTTGAGCATACAAAACTGCCTTGCTTTTGGGTTAACTTTCAAACCCGGTTTAAATTTAAGCATGGTTTATATGTAAAAAACATAGTAAATTTGATGTTTCTGCTTGACTCTGGCATACTTGACAGTGAGAATTCAACTTTTTCTGGCTGTTTGACAGTGCCAAACTTGACACTTTACTATGTTTTGAATTTTCAACTCTCAATAAAAAATTCCACATAATAATTTTTTTGCTATTATAATCTACTACTTTTTCTGCTGCTCTCCATATAATTTTCATATATTTTTTTGATTTTCAATTAAACTTTTACATTGATTTAACACTAAGATGTTATGCTGAACCTAACATCTTTGATGCTTCATAATAAATTCACTTATTTTCTATGTTTTAACCTTTATATCTATACTTTGAGTTTCTATTTTTCTTCTATTTACTTTTTTATTTTTTTATAAATAAAACTTTATTTGCACACTTTTCATTCAACTTTTGCTTTGCTTTACCTCTTTGTGTTTGCAATATCTTCTCAATCATTTTATTTACAATGCTAAACTTTTCTTTAGACAAAATCAAGCAAGAACAGCCAGCAGCCTAAGCGCCAAGCCTCCAAAGGCTCCAAAGAAACTGCCTCCACCCCCAAGTGTGCCAAGAAGCCTGAAAAGGCAAAGTCTCCAACCCTATCTCCTCCCACTTCATCTCCTTCCACTCCTCCCCCCTCCATCCTCATCTTCTACATCCCCTTCACCTTCCCCCCAAAATTTCTCCCCCAATAAATCAGATGGTGATCTTACCAACCACTCATTATATCACTCAGAGGCTGACTCTGAGCCTACCAAGGAGCGCCGGACCAAGAAGGCAAAGGCTGCCAAGGAGCCCACCTCTTCTTCTGGTAAGAAAAAGGAGGCATCCAAGCAGGCCTCAAAGAATCCTCCCCCTCCCCCCTCCCAATGGCTCTTCCCCTCCTTCTTCATCTGACCCCCAAGATGAGCCGGAGGATTACTCCAAGAAGTTTAAAGCTTCTGGTCATGTGGCTTGGGATCCACTGGCCATCCACAACATTTGAAATGTGGACAGAGAGTTCAAAGTTCCTAAGCGCTTCCCCTGATACTTTCCAATCATGTCCATAAAGGGTGGCCCTGGTTACGTTGCCGACAATTATATCTTTAATTGCAACAACCAAAAGCGGAAGACCAAAAGCAAGCACTTTGTCTGCAAGGATAAGACTTGCAGGGCCTGGTTGAACACCAAGGGCTGGGAGCAAGTAACATTGGAGAAGGGGGAGCACACTTGTGAGCCCCCCAATCATCTAATCACTTGCATTCTTAAATGGTACCTTGTTCAGGTCATTCCCATCACTGCCAACCTCTGTGCTTCTGATCTGGCCATCAAGGCCCTCAAGCATCTCAAACCTAACAATCTCAAGTTGGTACCAACACAGGAGCAGTTGGTCAAATTCATCAGCAATAAGTGTATTGCTGCAAATCCCCCTCCCCCCAAGGCTTCTGACGTCCTCTCTGAGCTCACACTCACTAATGAGCTTAAGCAGCTTCCTAGTGGGGAGTGTTTCCTGCTTCATGATAACAGGCCTGCAGCCAAGGACCGTATAATCTGCTACTCAACTCAGCAGAACCTGATGGAGCTGAAAAGGGCGTCAACCTGGCTAGTTGATGGTACCTTTGCCACTTGCCCCCAGATGTTCAAGAAGCTCTGGATGGTTCATGCCCAGATTGACATCCGGGTGATTCCACTCGCATTCTTCCTTCTTCCTGGGGCCACTGAGGCCATTTATACCCGTGTGTTCTCCATCCTCTGCCAAGAACTTGACCTCCTTCCTCCTGTCAATGATGATGAATTCAAGAAGACTCCCCCCACACCCGCACCAACCCACCTGCCTCTGACAAGGACCAGGCCACCCTGGACTCGGAGGAAAAGGCAAGGCTAAGAGCTCTTGGGCCTTGCGTATGCATTATGGACTTTGAGCCTGCTCAGTTCAATGCATTTGAGCAGCTGTTTAGCAGGGAGGTGCAGGGGTGCCACTTCCACTTCTGCCAAGCAGTTGCTTGGAATGTGCAGGCCCATGCTGAGCTTAGTAGGTTGAGACGGAGGGATACTTTGGACACCTGCAGATTTGTGCTGGCACAATTTAGTGCCTTGGCTTTTTTAAAGCCAGAGCACACTGCAATGGGGTTTGAGGTGCTCTCAAAGGATCCCTACATAGTGAAGCACCCGGAGTTCAAGCCTTTCCTTGAGTACTTTGAGCCCCAGTGGATTGGGAAGGTTGTCACGCAGAGGCAAGGCAAGGCCTGTGCCAAGGCCAGCTGGAATGTGTACCAGGCGGCAGTGAATGGTGAGCTCAAGACCACCTCAGCGCTAGAGGCTTACCACAAACAACTCAAAACCAACTTTGGGCTCCACCCAAAATTCAATAAGTTCTTTTCCCTCTTGCAGCACAAGCAGGAGAAAACCATCTCCAAGCTGCGTGATCTCTTCAACCGTGTCCCCCCCACCAAGCCAACAACCCGCTGTACCCTCTTCACCAAGGCCATCCAGGGTGCGGCCAAGCACAAATACAAGGCCTCTGAGCTTAAGCAGCAGCTTGAGCTTATTGCTACTGCCCTCCTGGAAGGGGCCAAGATGAAACGGGGAAATAAGGATGAGGAATAAACTTGCTTGCTTGCTCAGTTATATGATTTTTACTTTTAACTTTTTAACTTTAATTTTTATTTATTAGCCTTGATCATTTAGTTTTTAGTTTTAATTTTAAGCTTTTTAACTTAATAGATAGCAGTAATTTTTCTATGTATACATGGTAAGTTTGAGATGAATATTTATAGTTGGAAGTAAGTGAAATATCTTAATTTTTGTTAATTTTCAAATAAAACATATGATATTCACAGTTGTGCTTATATGAGCTATATCAAATAAGTATTAATATTTCTTTATATTTTGCATAACTTTATTTGTTGTGTTTTTGTTTATTTTTTTCTCATTGGAATTTTAATTTTTATGGTAATAAAAAATATTTCTATAATGAAGATTGTAAATTACATAGTAAAATGAGAAATAATTGCTTATTTCTCCTTATTTTTATTAATTAAGGTACTGTTCTATTGCATTTTTTAGCTCTCTGGGGTCACTTTAGTATACCATACCTGTATAGCTTAATTTTTTATATTAAAAGTTTTCAGTACATCAAGATCTGTTAATTAAAAAAGTGTCAAGTACCAGGGAGTTGATCAGGGCAAAAGCTGAATTCTCACTTTACTATAGTGTTGAGTTCAAGGGAGTTGAACTTACCACAGTTGCCTCTATTATTGGACACAGGTGTAGGAGCTTTGCTCTTGCTAGTATGGTTCCTTTTCTTGACAATAGTGGAGAGCTGTGAAGAAATAGGCATGCCAGAATCTTGCGCTATAGAGCTACTTGATGGTGTACTTGGTTTATATGAGACTGTGCTAGAGGAACTATGAAGGACTGTGTCTATTTTGCCGCCTAGAATTTCAGTGAATTTGGCCTCTTCTGAGACTAGCACGGGTGAGTTGATAAGTACATTGTCAACAGGAATTTTGGATATTCCCCTTTGGGCTTTGCTGATTCTCTGTTTGGGAACATCTGTGTAGCAAACAACTGGCTTACTGTTTCTTTTTGGTCAATTTACCATACTGAAAGAGGTTTATATACTTTTACAGTAATGTCTAGTTTATTGGGGGGAAATGCTGTGAAGTGATTGGTTAAACTAGCCTATACTGTAACGTACATTGATCCATTAAGATTGGTGAGCAAGGGAGAAATGGGACTCTTGCACTGGATAATAGGTAGTCCTATTGATCAAATAAGTTGCACTTTGAAGTCATATTAACTAATGATAATCTGATCTTTAGGTTAATAGTGAGATAAGCCAACAGAAGAACCTGGCAGTAAAACAGAGGATTTTGGCACTCTATAGCTCCTATTAATCCCTCAATAACTATATAACTCTCTCCTTGATTTATGAATAAAGAATAAAAGTTGCATTACTTATACTTTATTATATGCATTAGGCTGAAGAACTATCTTAGCTTAGTCTTTAATATTAATAGGTTATAATTGAGTTAAGTGTATACTGAAAATCACCACACCATAGCTGAAGTTACAACAATATTGTTTATTATACTTCCAAAAAGTATATACTTGACAGTGGTAGCACTGGTAGATTATCCACACCTACGCAACTTTAAGGAAAAATTCCTCCAAAGAAAAAACTCAGCAAATGGCACTTTCCGCAGGTTGGAGAGACTATCAAGAAGGACAGGACGTCCCTACAGGTTTTGTTGTTTTCAACGACATCCTTGTCCCCACAGAACAGTATAATATTCTCAACACCCGTAAGCTTCTAAACCTGCCTCCAACTCTAACCTCGCAGACAACTGAGATACCCAATATTGTATTTCAACGTCTACACTCATCAGAGATTGGGACCATTGCAGGATTACGCCAGGAAAATACCTCAGTTTGGATCAATAGTACAGAAAGCAAATTCAAACAAGTAGACTATCCTCACAGACTCTGGGCAAGTGAAATTGCTTTACATGTTACCAGGGCTGCCTCACGCTTTATAAGCAATTGTTTCAATCAACACCTTGGTCACAAAAAAACTGGGACATGTTTAAGAATGCCTTCCTGGAAAAACTTTCCATAAAAGACTCTGACATTAAGATCACAACAGAACTCAGAACCTTCAAAATGACAGGAGCCATTGATGAGTACATTGCAGCGTACAAATACTTATGTGACTGAGCTCCCAACTCCATTAACTTTGACAAGCCTGGACCAAAACTAGACTTCTAAAATGGCCTCTCCACACACATTAGACGTCAGTTTGACATGAACTGCTGCAAGAACTTCCAGGATACATTCCTGGAGGGAAATCACACGGCACAAAAGTTTTATAACCTGCATGAAATAAACAGAAGGAGATCCCTACAGCTAAAAAGGACCCTTTAACCAACAAGCAGAACAACCAAGCTAATAATACCCATCCTCAAAACAGGAATTGTACTGCTCAAGCTTATCAAGCAAGCACTGAAGACATCAACAAGGAGGGAAAAGCTCAGGGGAGTGCCTAGGTAAGCCGCCCTCCCCCACTTTACAAGACTTGTACAGGGACCAAGACGTGGACTTAATCACCTGGATCCAAGTACCCTCCAGCAATCCTCTACTGTTTGCCGCCCAAACTGAAAATAAACTCCTCACTTATCCTTTCTGCTTTCAAAGATATAAGGACATAGCACTATCTGACACTAGAGCAGACCAATCTCTTGTTGACAAGAAATTTGCCAACCTCATGAAACTACCCACAGTCTGAAGCAACATCAAAAGAGTTATCATGGCAGACAATAGAAGCACACCAGTCACCAAAGAAGCAAAACCTTTACGCGCCCAAATTGGAGATGTGCAGACTATGCTCAGTGGCCCTATCATACCAATCCCCAAGTATGATGTTATACTTGGTTTGGATTGGATGAGAAAGACCAAACCTCATATTGATTGGGATAGCGCTATCCTCACCATGCAACAAGGCAAGTTGCACCATCATGTCTACCCAACTCACCTTGATACACTCATGAAGGACCATGTATTTGTGAAAACCATGGAAACAGAAAATGAAACCAATCCTAGACAAATCAATTGGAACACCTGCATATATAAATTTATCCACTTTAAGAGTACAGAGATTGTGTGTGAAAGAGATCCAATCAGAGCACAGCTAGTCATCAAATTCCTTTCTATTTCCCAAGAAACTTTACCAGGCCTACCACCTGATTGGGGCGTAAAACACATAATTGACCTCAAGGGAAGCGTCCCCAAAGCACGCCCCATTTAACGCCTCACACCTCAGGAGAATGAGGCTTTAAAAGCCTACCTTGACAGAGCCTTTGAGAAAGGCCTCATTTGACCGTACAAATCACCTTTTGGCACAGTTGTCTTCTTTGTGGCAAAAAAGGATGGGGGACTCTGCCTAGTCACAGACTAAAGGGCAGTCAACAAGGTCACAATTAAGAACAGGAATACCCTGCCCCTGATTGATGATTTTTTTGACCCCTGGGGGGTCCCAAGTCTTCATAAAAATTGACTTAACAGCAGGCTATCACCAAATTTGTGTGAAACCAGAAGATATCTCTAAGACTGCATTCAGAACCAAATATGGGTCCTTTGAATGTTTCATCATCAATTTTGGCATGAAAAACGCACCCAGTACCTTTGTGACCTTCATGAACAAGGTCTTCAAGGAACACATTGGAAAAAGAGCAATCATATACCTAAAAGACATAATTATATACAGCCCAACGGTAACACAACACTGGTAAGATGTTTGTCTGGTCCTCTGCACCCTCAAAGAAAACCAACTCATTGCCAAGCCTTCAAAGTGAAACTTCTTGTCTGAAATCTCATTCCTTTTTCACATTATCAGCAAGAACAGAATCAAACCAGACCCAGAGAAGATACTTGTAATAACCAAAATGCCAGCACCAAGAAATAAGAGTGAATTCCATACCTTCCTAGACATGGTAGCCTACGTCAGAAGATTCATCCCTTAATGAGGTACCTTGACTGCCCCTATCCACAATCACAGGCAAGACAACCAAATTTTTATGGACACCACTAAGATACCAGCACTTCTGACAACTAAAAGAGCGCATGGTCACTGCCCCTGTTCTACAATATCCAAATTGTGAGGGAGTATACAAGCTGGAGACTGACACATCCAATTACGCCATAGGAGGAGTACTCTGAATTCAAACTGCAGAAAAGGATTTCCTCCCTGTAGCATATGAATCAAGGAAACTGTCTGATGGTGAACAAAGATACCCAATTTATGAGAAAAAACTGGTAGCTATTGTGCACTGCCTGATGAAGTTGTCAGGAAGCCAGTCTTAGGTAGAGGCATTGGGCGGCTCAGGGTAAGGTGCGGCCAAGCCGGCAGGTAGGGCCCACCATAGAATGGGTGCTAACTTGATAATATAAGATATAGATCACACAAGTAAGGACCAGGGTCCAGAGTTGGGGACCATGGAATCCACCAAACCTGTCAAAGTAATGTAGAGTACTCCAAACAGTTGGGTAGAGGTGGTCTTGGCTGAGGCAGTAGGTTCCAGTGGGCGGTCTGGTTGTGGGGTTAAGGGAGGAGTCATAAGAACAAAGTAGGCAGGCAGATAATTGTACTTGACTTTGAACAATCTTGGCGGCCTTTTGTACCACTTTCCTTTGTGTTCTATGTATTTGGTTTCTCTAGTCCTGGCCAAGGGGTTGGCAATGAGAATGGTTTCCAAGTTGTACTCCAAATAGGCCGGGTCAGGGGTACTCAGTAAAGTGCACAGGTACAAAGAGAGCTCCCAGGGGCGGTATAATGCCTGGGGCAAATCGGCAGATTGGGCTTAGGAGGGGGCAGCAGCCTGGTAGTCTACTTGACCGGAATTAAGATGGAAGATCACTAAGACTAGATAAGGTAAGATTTGTTTAAACCAAAGGTTCATAAAACTTTATTATCAAAAATGACAATGGGGTCTTCACCATACCGCCGGGGTTTTTATACCATGGGACTTTACTTCTTTGATTTTTTCAGGGTTCAGGTTTGCAAACAAGGCACTGGCGGGGTATGGGTCTTGGCTTGGAGTCTCAAGGGCAGCATATCCAGGTTGTGCCTGCTCTGGCAAATAGAAATGGCAATGCTTTGTTCTGCTGCCACTGTTCACTATGTCACCTGAGTAGTTCAATTATACTACTACTTCTGGGCAGAAAGCTGGCAGTTGCTGGTGGTCATTGGCAGAGTTAAAAATAGGTTTTGTTTTAACCTTCTTAAGGCAAGCTACAACCTCTTTGTAGGTTTGGATCTTTGGTGGCTCAAGGTTGGTATCAATCTGGTGACCATTTGGGGGATTGTCCTTGGGAGACTGGCGGGTCTTGGAGTAAATTGTTAACTCGGGTTTGCAATTTAACAAGTGGGTGGTCTCCTGTCCACTTTGTGTGACTTGAGTAGTCTTTGGAGGGTCAGGGTTTGATTCCAGGGCTTCCAATGTTGGTTTCAAAACTCCTATATTGGCGTTGGGCAGGTTGGCAGTAGGTCCTTCACCAACCTCTGTTAACCAGGTTACATCTCCTTTGCAGGTATGGGTCTTCATTGGCACCAGTTTGATGGCAGACTGGCAACCATTCAGGGAATCCTCTGTAGTAGGCCGGCGGGTTGCGGAGTAATTCATCAATTTGAGCCTGTGACTTAACAGATTGGCGGGTCCTGGACTGTCCTGGAGGGTTTGATCCGCCTTCTGGGGACTGAGGTTCAACTTTTGGGTTTTCAATACAAGTATTGAAATTTCATTCATGACAGAAGCGGCAATGTTATCTGGAAGGTGCACAAATGTTCAAAGTGCTAACCAACCACAATTCATTGATATTCTTCAAAACACAACAACACCTATCAAGAAGACAAGCTGAATGAATGAGCCTTATACAGAGGTACCCCATGCAAATTGAATACAAGCCAGTCAAGGAAATACTTACTGCAGACGCCCTATCAAGGCTATACAATAAACATGTTCTATACACTGATGGGGACCCCTGATTGGCGCATGTTGATCATGGGGAATCTCCAAGAAGGGGTCCCACCTAGCACACCAATGGACATCCAAGAGAAAGTCCTCAAGAACAAACATATGTTTAAAAACATTTATGGCACACTACACCAAATACTTCCAAATGGTGACACCATACCCTATGTCCCGTCAACACAAAAGATTAACACAATCCTCTGATACCACATAGATATGGGAAACACCTGTAGCAGGAACTTGCATTAATACCTCAAGACACGCTGATGGTGGCCCAACATGCTGGATGATATAAAGGAAGAACTGGAGCAATGCAAAGTCTGTGAAAAGTATGCTCAAACCAAAGTACCACCCAAGTCAGTACTATCAGTATCAATCACACAATCTTTCAAAGTGTGGTTGCTGGATATTGTTGGACCAATTCCTGGCAAAAACAAGGGCAAAAAGTACATCATAACAGCTATCAACTATGCAACCAGTTGGCCTGTGGCACAAGCTACAAAAGAACACAAAGGAAATGATGTGAGTCAATTTTTGGTAAAGAAATCATAGCCAAGTTTGGAAACCCCAACCTCCTGATCACAGACAGAGGGACTGAGCTTAAAGCCATTGATACCAATATATACCTTGCCAAGAACGGAATAAAATACATCACAGCCAGCCTGTATCACCCACAAGCAAATGAAAGAGTAGAACAACTAAATGGCTTGCTAGTGGAAGCCCTCAGTAAGTTATCTGCTAACAATCCAGAAGCCTGGGTTAACATGTTACCAACAGCACTCATGGTATGCAGAACACAAGTCAACTGCAACATGGGCAAAAGCCTATATAACTTGTCTATGGGAAAAAGCCCGCCATTGTTAGTACTACCGCAGTACCGCATTTACCTCTACCTAAGAAGGTGTCAGACGGCAGTGGCCCTGATGTACAGTGTGCTAGAAAAGACCAAGAAGACATGGAACAAAAGAGAATCAAGAGAGAGGCAATCCCACTACAACAAGAAAGGTTCCAAGTTGGGGACAATATTTGGGTTTTCAACCTCAATTGAAACAAATTAGATCCATGGTTACGTGGGCCAGGCATTGTCATGGAGGTCAAGCCCAACAATACCTACCTCATCAAGGGAATTGGCGCTTGAACCAAACTAAAGTGAATGCACTACAACCACCTCTGCCTGTGCAAAGCAAGAACAGCACAACACAATTCCAAACTCCCTGTTCCTAACGCCAAACTAGATCAGTACCAAGCTAGTATCCCTGACACTCTCAAGAAAATTCCCAAGGTTCCGACTTCTAGCACCCCAGGGGGCAATGTTGTAACATATTTGATTACTCCCTATTGGGAAATTAATTCCCCAAGTGAGTTGCCAAATGATTATGTCAGGGATTCTTTCCCTGACTACCTTACTACTATTGACAGCCTTGGCAACAACATATTTGCAAACCAACACCAGAGCAAATACTTAAAGGACACCCAGTTAAAAACACAACACAACATACTTAACAATTATACTTGGTTTTGGAAAACCTTTGGGAACTGGATTCAAACCCAGGACGCTGTTAATGAATGTATTGTTAACACTGGATTATCACAAATATTTGGTTTACCTTTTTATTACCTTTCAATTCAATTGGTTTTTGCTTTCAAACCGCCTTTCAAATTCAAAAGTGTTAATATTAAGTTTGCAAACGTCACTTACCGCTTTGTTTCTGATTGGCTGCTTCCAGCCTCCCAATCAATTGGTGACCCGCTCTCTCTGCTTTTAGCTCAAGCTCTGTACTTTTCAATACTTGATCTTCTACCTTCATACCGCTTAATTAGCATGACCATTGTGAGATCTTTCTGGATCCTCTTATTACACCAGGCTAGTTTGAAAATGATCAAGCAATTATTTAAATTGCACTTAAAAACAGGTGAATTTAAAATGATTAACTAGGTAAATCATCTCATTTCCCAAACTCCTCTCAAATGCTTAGCCCTATTTTCAAGCTATATAAGCTCTAAACCTTTCTTCAAATCAAATGTTCTAACAATAAAGATTATTCCACTTCTTGCTACTCCTCCATTTTCTGATAAAAACACATTTTTGAAGCCATGAGAGGAATTCTATTCCTATCCTGGTTTCTAGCTTACTTCTTGCCAGTGGTGTCAGCCTTGGAAAATCCAACTCCTACAGCCAACTGGTACAACTCCTCCCCAGATGACGCCCACCAGAAGGAATCCCTTGTCCATGGATGGTTCAAATACCCTTCTGGACATTGGGGACGTAAATTCCACTATGGCCGTTCTTTTACTACACCACCTACTGAACCTACTCTGGTTAGACCTTACGCCTCCTTTTACCTCTTGACGTATTTGATGGGTTACTATCTACTTGGAAGTTTCAGTTCTATGTTTGGAAGATTTGCTTACCTAGGACATCTTGGACATCTTGCAAAGGCCACGGTTCCTATTGGCTTGGTAATAGCAGGTTTGAATGTAGGGGCTTTGGCCCATCAACTAGGTAGTTTATTCCCTGCCAAGTGGGTCCCTGACAGATTCCCCGACTAATCATTAAGTTGGTAGCACTACTATCATTCAGCCATCTATCATGGGAATCAAACATTCTGGATCCTAAGTGGAACATAACTTGAATAAGCCTTGTGACTTAAGAGGAACATTACTCAGATAAGCCCCATAACTTCCATGATGTACATGGACAGTATGCGGCTTTTCATGATACTATATATTATCCCAGATTCATATTGTTGAAACCACAGGGTTGACCTGCCAGCAAGGTTCCA